>CM073779.1:28856809-28996809 GCA_037158775.1 Hetaerina titia | reverse complement strand
AGGGAGGTGGGGAGAGAGAGAGAGGTGGGGAGAGAGAGAGGTGGGGAGAGAGAGAGGTGGGGAGAGAGAGAGGTGGGAGAGAGAGAGGTGGGAGAGAGAGAGGTGGGAGAGACAGAGAGAGAGGGGAGAATGAGAGAGAGAGGGGAGAATGAGAGAGAGAGGGGAGAATGAGAGAGAGAGGGGAGGAGAACGAGGGGAGATTGGGAGAGAGGGGAGAATGAGAGAGAGGGGGGAGAATGAGAGAGAGGGGGGAGAATGAGAGAAAGAGAGGGGAGAATGAGAGAGAGAAGAGGGGAGAATGAGAGAGAGAAGAGGGGAGAATGAGAGAGAGAGGGGAGAATGAGAGAGAGAGGGGAGAATGAGAGAAAGAGAGGGGAGAATGAGAGATAGGGGAGAATCAGGGAGAGGTAGGGAGGGTGAGAGGGAGGGAGGGAGATAGAGGGAGGGAGGGAGATATAGGGAGGGAAGGAGGGAGATAGAGGGAGGGAGGGAGAGGGAAGGAGAGGGAGGGAGGGAAGGAGAGGGAGGGAGGGGGAGTGAACGGGAGGGAGGGGGAGTGGAGGGGAGGGAGGGGGAGTGAAGGGGTGGGAGGGGGAAGGAAGGGGAATGAAGGGGAGGGAGGGGGAGTGAAGGGGAGGGAGGGGGAATGAAGGGGAGGGAGGGGGAGGGTGGGAGGGGGAGGGTGGGAGGAGGGAGGGCGGGAGGGGGAGGGTTGGTGGGAGGGAGAAGTTGGGTGGGAGAGAGATGGAGACGATTGAGGGGGAGAAAGAGATGGAGACGATTGAGCGCCGGTCGAGGTAGCCCAGGTGAACCTTGATTTATTTAGCAAGCACCCGGAAATAAAACGCACGCCGTAATCGATTTCCAAAAAAGAGCCGTTTTGGAGATTGAAAGCCGGACGTGATGGTCATAAGGCCTTCTAATTTACAACCCGGTTGAGACCACGATTATAAACACTTGCTCTTTGGCAGAACAAAATACAATGACCTGCGCGGTTGTTCTTCAATATTTAACAATAACAGTAAATTCTACTAAGTTAACCAAGATGGTGTTGAAATCTATGCATTGATTTTTCAGCAATTATTTTTTTTCAATGCGGGTTTCGTTGTACTCAATGAAATTCGGACAGAATAAAATACATATTTTTTCAAAAATCGTGTTACCTAATTTAGTCCCAGCATGAATAATTCTTAGAAGAGGTAATTAGTCGAATTAATCCTCCAGTAGAATCGCCTGAATGTTTAAGATCATTAGTTTTTAGAATTGCAATATTTTGCATCTAATCCGTAGTATTTTATCCAAATCTGAAAGATTTTACGCATTTACTGGTAAAATGAAATGAATCTATTAGCATGATTTAATATTTCTGAGATGAAAAAAATACACGTTAATGTCGGGCACCCATCGACCGCACTGGTGTAAGTAAATAAATAAATAAATATATATATATATATATATATATATATATATATATATATATATATATATATATATATATATATATATGTGTGTGTGTGTGTGTGTGTAAAAAAACACAGTAATCAACCCGAAGGTCGGTTTAGTAGGTGATGGTAGAGCTCACCCATGTACCAATCCCGACGGCGTGTGAATATTCACACATCAGGGTAGGGGGGCCAGTTCCTTTCCCTGTGCCGGCTATGGTTTCCCAGGAAGATCTTGTACCCGAAAAATCAACTAGCTTGGGTGGAGTTGCAGGTGCCCAAAGCGCCTTGTCCGGGAATCGAACCCGGGACCCTCCAGTCAGTAGTCCAATGCTCTACCCACTAGACCACTGCGACCCGCATATATATATATATGTGTGTGTGTGTGTGTGTGTGTGTGTGTATGTATATGCACACACGTGGGTCACGGTGGTCCAGTGGGTAGAGCTTTGGACTACTAACCGGAGGGTCCCGGGTTTGATTCCCGGGGGCCTTCTATTACACACGGGGGCGAGGCACTCTGGGCATCTGCAGCTGATGTGTGAATAGTCACACGCCGTCGGGCTTGGTACACGAGTGAGCTCTACCATCACCTACTAAACCAACCTTCGGATTGATTACTGTGTTTATGGTTTATACACACACACACACATATATACACACACATTCAAACACGGAATCCCGCCATACGGCGAACCAGTTCTTTTTTCTGTGCCACCCAGGTTTCTCAGGAAGTTCTAGTAACCAAAAAATCACAGCTTGGGTGGAGCTGAGGGTGTCCTGAGAGGCTTACCCGAGAATGGAACCCGGGCCGTCCGGGCAGTAATATATCTATTTATTTAGTATGCACACACACATATAGAACAGTGAGTGTTACACTGTAATTGAGACGAAAAGGGACACTTCAAATGTGACCCTTTTTCTGCAACGTCGAAACAAAATATGCGCAAGGTTTCTATGTTTTCCTGATGCCGAATTAAATGTATATAATTAATTAGCAATAAATGATTAACAAATGTTGTGATCGTTAGCAGGTCAGTTTCCTAGCAACTAAACCGTCATTCAATGTTTTTCATTTTCACCAACACTACTCGCACCTTTAATACCTTTCCCTAAAATATAAGATAGAAAACTCACCAATTTGTAAATAGCTGAAAATAAATATAAGCTGCTTTATTATTCATCACACTTTTAGATATTTCATTTACATGTTACAGCTAAATATGTACACAATATAATACGATCATAATCCACAATTTAGAGCTATAAAAATGTCACATCCCATTAGAGGTCATGAAATAGATAAAAACTTTAGATATCAATATAATTACCAGGTCAGACAAAAACATATATTGAAATGCGATCTTGATATTGAGTGTTTGCACGCAGTAGGCCTTTACAAATCCTCTCATGCAAACATACTTGTAAAGAGATCTGTGACCAAGATACGGTACTGGGATTACAACTACGTACGACGCAAGAACTAAAACGTTAGTCTTAGTTCTTATGCATGCTATTCGATGTGATATTATTTTTTAATAGTAAAAAAGACAATACTGTTAATATGCAGCAAGTTCTCAATTTGATAATAATATTAAAAAAACACTCATGTTGGAATTCAACAGTACAATACACGAAAAATAAGGTTTCGGAGAGAAATGTAATTTTTTACACTAATTCCAAGCACACCTAATACATACAAAACCAAAATTTTTGCGCTGGCTTACTCGCACATTTTAATGGTACAGCATAATGACCCTCCCATGGCAATAAGCGACGGAAAAACTACTTATTAGCGACTTCAGTATGCGATTTAGTTCACATTGAATCAAGTTGAGAATACGAATTTTTTATTAATGTTTCAGGTTTTACAATTCAAAAATGTGTGCATTTGAAACTTTAAGATCACACATCAAAAAAATACAGTCGAACTTCGATCCCCCAATCCCCATTCAATATAACTTTCAAATGTTCGATCATGAAAGGAAACTTCGTTAAATCGTTGGTAGTTTCAGGTCTAACTTCATGGACTAGATTTATATTCTCTGTGATTCCACAGTATTTATTTAGATATGACCCGGTTTTCGACGCTCAAAGTCATCCTCTGTTTCGTCTTTCTGGTTAGTCATGTATTTCTTTGTAAAATCATCTCGCATCGCTGTTTGGCTATCCTCCGCTTGAATTATGTACCAATAATTTAAAAATGTATACGATAGTTAAATTACTTTTAGCACTGTTTCACCATGGAGAAAAAGTCCGTCTGGGAAATCTTTCCCTTCTTTCGTCCTTCATTATGGCTTTATCTACATTTTTTGTGGTTTATTCACATTCCTTCGCCATTTGCAGATAACTAAGAAATATGATATACGGTGCTTTATTGAAAATCTTTTTCACAAAATTAGCTATGGTCTCACCTGGACAGTAAAAACAATAAAAGCGAAAGAGTAGAAATAATAACGTTGATGCACCAATTGGTGACGATAAGCACAGGAGCAAGGGGTTCATTGGCCTGCTTGTATCCCTTTTTACGGAGGAGACCCTTGAAGTAGATGCCCTCGAAGGGGAGGAGGTTATATATTCGGTGCAATGGGATTATGGCCGGGAATGGGGGGCCCCAAACCACACGCTTATCGGCACTCCGATTTGTGTTCTGGACGAAATGAGGTGACGGCAAGAACCCAAACATGTCCCATGACAAAGACCGCCTATGATATTCATTCGAGAAAAGTAAAAGAAGCTCTTATTTTCCATGAGTAGTCAGTCCCAATATTCATCCGTCCCCTTTACGGGAGGGACGGAGGGGCAGGAGGAGAGCGCAAAGGGACGCGTCTCTTGCCCCTGCTAACGTGCGTGGCGTGAGAATAAGCAAGCCTAAAATGTGGGTCCCCGCTACCAGTAGGATCGCTACTATCTGAGTTTCAGGTAATTACACAATGAACGTACGCGTATTACCCGCATACGTAGGGGTTCTACTATAAGCATATGTTTCTCTTACGTAAAATGAACTCGCCTGGTTTCACAATTTCAAAAAAAAAATATTATATTAGAATTTATTCCAAGACCCTGTCTTACACCCGAGTCGATATAATTTTTATAAAAACTATGGCTTACACTTAACGTTCGCAATTCAAGAGCCCAACATATTGGCAATCAATATTTATTCGCAATATGTTGAAGTCTAAGCATAACGTGAAATTTTATTAGATATTATATAATACAATACGATTTCAAATGCATATTATTCACAATTTTCAGTAAAATGTGATAGGGTGTGTGTGTGTATCAATATGCACACAAATTGTACGCATCATATTTTACACAAAATTGTGAATAATATGCAATAATAATATTTTATATTTGTGTGTGTACGTATACATTAGAGTGCTAAAGGTAATCAAACAAAAAGACATAAATACATCACAAGGTCGGAAGGTATAAATGGTATAACACTAAAGAAATATATTTTGAAGCTGTATCACTTAAAGACAATGCACTAGCTGCTTAACGCAGTTCTGAGTTCAAACCCCTCTCTGGTTTGCGTAATCCGGGATCATCTATTCTCCGCCAGAACAAGGAGAAAGCGGCCAAGGCTTTTAATCAAGTAGTTTGATTTCGTATGCATATTAAAATCATTAGTCTATTCATGGTTTTCGATGTTATACTAAAAACAAAAGCATATTGTTTCGTAAATTACAGCTTGATTGTAAATGGACTACGTTGTCAGGTTGGAGAAAAATTTTGGTGAACGATTTTAAGAGCAGTGACCCAAAACTATCCATCCAAAAGGCTATGAAAACTAGTTCATTTAAAAGCAAATAAATTTAACGCCAAGACGGTGAAAAATGAGCTAGAAATGTGTCTTTTGAGCTAGCTCTATTAATTATTTTTCTTGTGTCAAACTTTCAGCAGCCTAACACTAAAAAGTTAGTCAGTACAATGATAACACAAAATAGTGAATAGCTATATACGCCGCAATATTTCGCGTAATTTTCCAATACTCTTACTGAAATGAAGGCTCCTAGGAAAAAAATTAGGAATTTGAAAAAAAAATTTAGAAAAGACAAAACTAATACTCCTCATCCCAAAGTAAAACACTTGAATATGTTTGGCGAGAATACGACCACCATGAATAACTCACTATCTACTTTCATTTTCTCAATGCCTTACATCACGGTACCCCCTAAAATTTCCTCAGCATACATGTTTAAAAATCACCACGCATTACGGGTAACTATCTCCTACTCCCCTACCTAAAGGTATGTCTGCCATTCCAATTTTCCGCATTACAATTCACTATACTATATTATTCACAAACACTGCGAAATAATCGTTGATCCCTCCAATCTACGCCTAAATTCCGAAATACGCCATCAGCTTTACCCACTCTTATGCTGTCGAATGCCTTCTGAAAAATCAACGAAGCACCCGATGACATGCTTAATATTTATTCTATATTACTAGCTACTAATAACCCCATTACTGCAACAGTGTCAAGTATTCCACTCGCTTTCCCTAACCAATACTAATTTTCCTGGGTATACTTGCGCTAGAATGAAACTTTCACATTGTACGTTTACTTTTCTCTCCGAACACGTAGTAGCACAACCTCGATAGACTCGCAAGGATTAGCACAGAAACGATCAAAACAATAGATTCCAATTACCATTTCACAGGCAGAAGATTAAGCTATTACATAAATAGGAATCTCGATTGAGGCGAGAATAACAGCTTTCTTATAGCAAATGCCACATCCACGTAAACAATGGAACCTAATGCAGCCAATGCAACGGTAATTGAGATGCCGTTGTTTTGAATGTTTCTGTGCTAATTTCTCCAGTAGGTCAATCCGGGGTTTACCCTGAGACTACAATTTCCACAAATAAATGACACAGAAATGATCAAAGAAACAGACATCTCTTTTACCGTTTCACTGAGCCATCAGAAAATACCGAGCCTCGATTTTCGCGGCAATGAAGACTTAGCTGTTTAAAAACACATATCACACTTAAACAATGGAACATAATGTATTCGATAAAACAGTAATTGAAGAGTATTGTTTGACAGCTTATGTTTTACTCTCTTTGGTGAATCAATCGATGCGGACCCAGAGAGTACAAATCCTGATAGTAAATTCAACGTACCTGCAGCTTCCGAAATCCAAAAATAACACGAAACGTCTGCAGATGGATGGCTTTTCACACTATAAAAGTCTCTATCTTAACGGTTTGGACTGTCGTAATTTACGACATACATAGGCATAAAATTGTGGTTCAACCCTTGTGCCTATCACAACTTTTCGGGTACCAGAACGTCCTAGGAAACCATAGGTGGCACAGGGAAAGGATCTGGCACCCCTACCCCAATGTGTGAATTGTACACGCAGTTGGTCTTGGTACTGGATGAACTTTACCATCAAACCGACCCTTGAGTTAACTGTGTTTATGTTTTAAGGCTATTTATTTTTAATACATTTTTAGCAATATCATGAGTGGCTATTTTCCAAATTACCAATTTCAAAAGTTGATTTCCGAAGTTTCATAATAGGTGTATGATGCATCTTCGCAGGTGGTAATAGCATATGTAGTTCATTTAGCGGTAACCTTACACTGAAATGCTTTTATTGCTCCCAAGAGAAAACTATCATGATAATACATTATCCCTAAGCTCTGTAAAAATAGTTACACCAAGATGGAATCGTCAAATTTTCTGTACAAAGTATTTCAAAAGGATGCATTTGCTATTCCACAAGGAGACCCAGATTATTGTAAACAGTTAAAAATATTGTGACTAATGTTTGCACTGATTCATTATAATATTTCGTACATTTTTTACAAAAAAGGTATGGTCAGTTGCTGTACGTGGCCCACGTTTATTCGCTAATAGCCTTAACAACAGCTTTCTGCCAAAATTATCTAAGTTACGCCATAATATTTTTAATGATTCTGTAAGTTGCCTGTTGGAATAATAATCCTTTTACTAGTATAATCGAGATTTAGAACGTTCTACTTATATTTTACATTTTGCCGCATTCGCTATTTTATATCACTTTCAAAATTCGAGTTATTTGCGTACCGACTTCTTAAGTCCTATAGTTTTTACAGTTAATCAATTTAGTTAGAGCATGCCGAGCTTTTAAACTGTAACTCCTTTCGCAGAGGTTACACCTACTAGCAAAGCTACGGCCAAGGGGTATACCGCTCACGCGCAAGGTCGTCCTCCTGTGCACACCCTACCCCGCTCAATCGGCCGGGGGTGGCGGTCAAAGGGCGGCGGGGGAAAGAGAGGGGTGGTAGCCCTGTGGTGGAAGGCGGCGGAGGTGAGGGGAAAGTAAGGGGTGGCGACCGTAGGGCGGCTCGAGTTCGACAGGGTTGCGATGAACGTCGTGTTCAGGGAAGCTTTCCATCCCCGCTCCTGTAAAGAGAGCCCTGCCAGGCGACCTCAGAGAGTCAACTGCGCGCATCGCTGATCCAAATAACCACGAGAATTCCCGTAAACGGCGGAGATTCCAATTAATTATTAAAATTATATTATCGTTAGAATATTTTTCCAATAATTTACAACCGTACTATGAGAAAACCAATATTTCGCATCACTGTCGGTTTCCAACACGACAAAAACACAGTGGAAATGGAACAAATGCTTTTTCCCTGGCATCGTTAACGACAGTGGCTAGAAAATTGACTTCACCCTGGAAATCAGTGGTGTTTCATTGCTGTATACCGGATGGAGTTCACAGAGACATACCATGTATTAAACCAGCTAATTACTCACAAATGGCGAGAAAAAATGAAACTCCACACTCGAGAGAGTAAGCCAACAATTTTTAATAACAAGCCCTTTCAGATAAGTACAAACAATAGAGTCGATTATACCCAAGCACTAAACACTTTCTGCAAAATTCCAGGATTCGAAAATGTTTTTAGATATTATTTTAGATGTTTTAGTAACCTCCAAGCCACCGCTAGGGAGTGTAGCAGTGGGTGAATACACACTAGACTAATTTTGCCTCGAATATGAAATGACATCTTAAACCAATCTATTCTACACTTAATTTCTATCATTTTAGTGGCATGATCTCTCCTACCGTAGTACGATGGGGGAAATAGATAATTTTTAACATCACTGCTAAAGAGATAGCCTTCCGATTTATAAGAGATTTAATCAACAATTTAACCTTCGCTCCGAGAGCGATTCCTTGCCTAGCTCCTCTAATACTTTGGATACGCTACAGAGTTTATTATGGCAACGTTTTCCATATCTAGCTCTTTGACATTGCACGCGATCCCATTCGGCAATTAATCTAACTTTGTGAGGATAACATATCTGAGAGCATATTCTATATGAGACCTGAACAGCAAAAGATAACATTCCTCTTTGACATTTCCATGACATTTACCCAGTACTCTTTTAATAAATCCTAATTTTGGGATAGCTTGTCCATGTATTCCTCGAATGTGTTCCACCCAGGAGAGGCCGTGAGTGAGGGTAACGCCTATGTATTTAATTGTCTACCCATTCTATCTCGGTGTTCCCGAAACAGTAGCCGCTCGGGAGGGAATTGCTCTTTTTCCAAAAATTCTAATTGCCAATACTTTTTCGAAGATTTTATCAAGTACCCAATAATGCGTGCGGCGTTGAAGAATTTCAACTTCTTAGACCGCAATTGTATTTTTGAAGTATTTCACTGTAAAACTTAGGAAAAAAGGATGGTGCCATTGTAGCTGTAACACCTGCTAGGTAGAAAAATGGGATAAAATCCCTTCCCATCGCTTGTACCGTGAAGCTGCTGACTGGGCTCTGGCCAGACACCCGCTTGTATGTGATTCGGTTGTCAACTGGAGCGTCCTCGTCTGGGTCCAATGGACTTCACATTTTTTGTCTGTGCGCGGAGCGTTGCACTGCAAATTTGGGAAGTCTATAACGAAGCTATCCCTTGACAAGCCTCAGACGAATATGAATGCGGCGCGGAAAAAACTAAAGGGTGATTGCTCCCGAGTCTGGAGTCAATTTCGCAAAGCGGTGTGGATTCCTTGATGCAAAACGCAACTAAAGGACAAGTCACCTTCTATATTTAGTTTCTTTGAATTGGCAAACGCGACGAGTGTGTCAACCTACCGAAAGTACACGATCCAGTTGTCGACGCCGCTGAGTGGGCTGTCAGAATAATACGAAAATAGATAAAACTCCAATGATTTTAATTTCACAATTACCAACCAAATTAAAGATTATAGCTTATGGGGGAGTAGGGTTGCCCAAATGCTAAACGCCCTTTTAAGGGGCTGGGATCTGGGAAAACGGCGTTTTTCTGGAATGTAATGCAATAGACTAATCATAAACACTTCCACCTCTAGAGTTCCAAAACTATGATTATTAGAGCGAAACATTTTCCGAGAAACGTTCATAACCCGGCATTAAATCTCTCTTTACCCAGATTTCTGTTCGAATATTGTAAATGAATCCGGGTACAGGAGCCATTCTGCAAATATTAGTCTTCCATTAATCCGCTGATTTTTTGCATTACATTTACGAAAAACACGAGG
Organism: Hetaerina titia; assembly: GCA_037158775.1. Classification (NCBI taxonomy): domain Eukaryota; kingdom Metazoa; phylum Arthropoda; class Insecta; order Odonata; family Calopterygidae; genus Hetaerina; species Hetaerina titia. Next base: position 28,986,827 of record CM073779.1, on the reverse strand, counting down.
AGGAGGCATTAGGGAGATAAATAGAGAGAGCAACAGACCTATAATATAACTAATTAGACAAAATATCACGAGTTTTCGCACTAGAGGAACTGGTCCTTTCATTTGGCAAGCAAAGACTCGTGAATTTCATACGGACCAAATAGTTATGAATCAGAATATAAAATTAAGAGTAAAAAAAACTTTAAAGATATCATTAATTCTACATAGTAAACGGAAAGGAATCAAATAGCCGATCGTTCTTTGGGAAAATACGTGGGTGGCTTTAAATTCCGACCTAAAAAAGTTCAGAAAAAATGTCTTGTGTCTTGTTAGGTCGGACACATGTGAAGTTTATGGTCAGTCGGAAGGTGAATTTTCAATTCAATCTTGATTTAATCATGCCCCTATTTCGCGACTATTTTATCGTATGCTGCGAATTAAGAGGGTGGTATAAAAAGTTTCCGACCTAACAAAGACAATAGACATTTTTTCTGAAATTTTTTAGGCCTGAACCTTTCCTTATATCTATTTCTGTGTGAAGTAATATATATTTATAAATAAATAAATATATATGTATAGTGGGTCGCGGTAGTCCAGGGGGTAGAGCGTTGGACTACTGACTGGAGGGTCCCGGGTTCGATTTCGATAAAGGCACTTTGGGCACCTCCAGCTCCACCCAAGCTACTTGATTTTTCGGGTACCAAATCTTCCTGGGAAACCATAACCGGCACAGGGAAAGGAACTGGCCGCCCTACCCTGATGTGTGAATATTCACACGCCGTCGGGCTTAGTACACGGGTGAGCTCTACCATCACCTACTAAACCGACCTTCGGGTTGATTAATGTGTTATGGTTTATTTTTTATAATTACTTTATTATATTATTTATATAAATTATATTAATACATAAACAGTTTGGTAGGTGATGGTAGAATTCACCCAGTACTAAGCCCAATGACGTGTGAAATTCACACATCAAGGTAGGACGATCAGTGCCTTTTCCTGTGATTATGGTTACCCAAGAAGATCTGGTACCCGAAAAATCACATAGCTTGCCCGGGAATGGAACCCGGGCCCTCCGGTCAGTAGTCCAACGCTCTACCAATGGATTAACACGACTCGCATATTACTCGTATATGCACGTATACATGTGTGCAGACATATATACACACATGTGCACATAGGTATATGTGCACATGTGTGTATATATGTATGCACAAGATACACAAAATTACAAAAAACTCAACCCAAGATTGAGTTTTTTGTAATTAATTTTAATGAAACTTACCTAGGCAGGAATTGAACCCGCGACCCCCTAGTTGGCAGGCGAGGACGTTATCCCTCCGCCACCGGGGCCAGCAAACAAGTTCCTTAAATAACCAATTACTACTATCTACTTGATACCGAAACAAATGTCCGCAATAGAGCTGAAGCCACCAAGATGGCACCCGAGTACACGACACAATAGATGAAAGGGCACAAAATGCCCAAATGGCGCTTTATCAGCACATACGACCAGCGGTTAGTGGGGGCTCCTTAGTCGGGATGAGGGCGTTTACCTTCCCAATCCCCCGAGGTATACTAAGGATGACTGTTTTGAGGTCATCGGGGACCCAGAGGGAGGAATCGAAGGGGAGAGGCACGGGCGAAAAGGGGAGCTGAATTCCCGGGGGTCTTCCCAGCGAGGCAAGGAAAGTAGAGGGAGGGGGCTCGGGCCGAAGGGACAATTCACTGCCGCTTTTGCTTCAGACAGACCCACACGTGGCATCCTGTGGTGAAGAAACCTCTGTTTAATCACCTCCGCGCTCAAAGAGCTACGATACTTGACCTTGGGACAGTGGCTCCCGATAGGAAGCACCTCACACCAAGCACAAATTGCAGCATTGAAGTATTATAATTTTCCTCATGCAAAACGAGAGGAAAAACGTTTTACAAATCAAATAACTCGAAAGGCACAGCACTATTAACTGGTGCTACACTGTAGATTGTCTATACTGATGTGTATAATGAGTAAATTACAACAATTTGAACGTCGTTTTGGCATTTGTGCCTTGTGAAGAACGTTATTTATTCCAATAAATTAAACTTTTAATACATATTTTTTTAACGATTGTTCATTTTCCTGCATTAAGCTTCCTAAGCAAAGTGGGGAGTAATGAAAACTCTCAACGTCTAAGTGTGCCACCAATCAATATGTACCGAAAGTCATGGCCTATAAAAATATGGAGTTGACTGACAATAATTAATAAAAGTTGAATATAATTTCCGTTCCGCTTGTCATTCGGGAATGAGCATTAGTTTCCCCCGCCACACTCATACATGTGATCTTTCCAAGGATAAGGATGTAAGCAATTCCATCCATATTTTCAGTGCCATTTTTACTACTTCGTTGTCATTGCAGCACGAGATGACGCTTCAAAACATCGTTAAACCAGATTAACGAAGAAATATGCGGACGTCACAAAATCGCAACACACAATATCGAATTCCACTTCAAAGGAACTTCGCCAACACAATAGGAGCATAGGAAATAACTTGCACATATTTTTTTCACACAAACCCAATGGGATTCTAAATAGGAGGTAACTCTAAAGAGTGAGAAAGCTGACTTCCACAGAGAATATGTGACTTAATAATCCAACCACGAGTAGCAAATGCAAGCCGCAGCAAATATGACCAACGGGCACGTTTGCTGTCAAAATTAAACCTGTTTTGCAGCATTAAGTGGAGTAATGTTGTGCTATTTCGCCGAATGTGCTCAAGTTATGGACGTAAAAATCGTTTTGCCAAAGCCCTATACTTGATACAAACCTGTCAGTTTTTGAAAAGGAAATGAACCCTCGAAGTTAGTCTAAAAGTACTGAAAAGTTACTTCAACAATCCAACCAAATTCATCAGCGAGTTCAAATGTCAACAAATAATGTAAATATTTATATAAATAAAGTCCAAATGTCTATAAATACAGGCCAGGATACATTTAAATTATAAACTCTCTTAAATGCTCCTCGTTAATCGTAGGGTCTGCCTAAAAAATAATTATAAATTTAAATGAACTCACACTAGGGAATGCAATACACAACAAAATGATAATTTCGCTGGAAATCAATCCAAATTAAGTTTCTAGCCACCCTATATACTCAAAATACCCCATATGAATTCTGATCTATTGTGATGAAACCCATCGCAACAAACGAAATTAGCCTACATTTTTCTTTAAACTACCTAATAAACTGATTATTTTTTATTCAAAACTTGGAAATTTATGTTCTCAACTTTTGCCCAATTATTTGGCCGTCGGTATTCATCAAATGTAAGATAAGAAATTCGACCGCTGCACTGATTCTATTTGAAAAGGATTGCTAAGCAACTCCTACCTACTAAAATAGAAAGACATTCAACATGTACTTATCGCAATGGTTACTTACAAACAGTCGTATCTTAGTCTAAATATTCTATGTACAATAAAATAAACTGATAGGTATATTACGAGCATTTTGAACATTTAAAAGCCAACTACACGACTCAATTCAAAAGGCATCAATTACCGCATCCGCATGGGTAGGTACCTTCGCAATCTATACTTGGTCTCGAGTTGGCACATCTCCGATAGTGAATTCATTACTTCCATTCTTTTGGCAGGCTATCTACGGACTAAGAAACAGGGAGGCGGCAAACTCATCCCTTTTCCAGCGATTAACCCCTAAAGCGGAGCATGCGAGTTCCCCGGACATTTTACCGGAAGGATGGCCCTAAGAAAGGCATATAAAGGACGCTTCAATCACCATCCCCCCGATACCATGGGCTATAAAATAATAAATAATAGCTACAAAAGTGGAACGTTGAATATGACACAACATTACACTTTTTATTTGTCTTAATTTTCCGTAACCCCGTCAAAAACGAAAAAAATCATTTTTATAACGTAGACTAGCTCAGTAATTACTGCCACGGTAATATATACGTGCAAATCCTCTCGTAGTTAAATGGAAAAGAGTGATCTTTGAATATAATTGTTAAATCATTGATGCAATTTTATTCTACATTACGAACATAACCCTCACTTGATGCATTGTTGATTTTAACGACCCTATTAGAAACTTTAAAAAAATTGGTTGAGGTCAAAACTAACACGGTATAAATTACTTTGGATTGAGCAAATACCGAAGCTGAACTGAAAGTAAAATCCATGAAATAGAGAAGTATTTCAAATTTTAACCACCCTATTATAGTATCTGACATTACTACATTGTCAATTTGGATCGTTGAATTTCATAAACACTAATACACTGTAAAATTTACTAAGGACCAGTAAATATAAATTAACAGACGTCAACTAGAAGCGAGTTAATATTACCGTATCGTTCAACATCATTGAATGTCATCGAGTCAACCTGGCTCCATATGAGAAATTCACTTTTAAAATCTTAAAATTCTCAACAAATTGGTAGACAATCTTGAATTCGCTGACTCAATGCACACACACACATATAGATACATATTATGGTGAACAAACTGACGAATGTAAATACATAAGTGGACATTCACTAAAAACACTGAAATATCAAATGAAAAGTAAACTAATGCCTTCTGAATTTTCGGTAGTTTAACGTAATTAAATAAATGCGCATGCGTGTGTATATATTTAAAAGGAACTCACGGATGTTTAGACGCTCAAAAACGACAATTTTTCAAGCTGTACAATACATACAGTACACTGCATGTATTGTACACTGTACAAACAATAAGTTTTCACTTCTGGGAAGTTTCAATTAAATGAATACAAAGGTAGAAGTTACAACGATAGTCACGTAATTATTTCTTATCCCCGAAAAAGTAACACCGAGCACAATTTTCCACGCACAATGATTATCCTCACCCATTTTGGCCCTCTCCTGCTCGCCCGCCCTCCAACTCACTACCCCTCCCCTCTATTCCCATTCGTCCCGCATTGCCCCGGTGCCGCCGCAACACGAACCATTTGTCCCCCTCTCCTATCCCCCGAGACGGTCCAAAACACTTCACCCCAACGTCTACGCTTCTACCTCCCCCACTGCGTACCCTTAACCGTGCCTCCCCTGCAGGACAACTTTTTCTTCATAGGGAGGAGAGGCCACAGCCTTTATACCTCGAAACATTCTCGTTAGCTCTTTTACCCCACGCCTGTTACCATTACTCTCCCGTTCGTAATGCCCGATAGCCGGAGAGCCAGAACCAAATGGCGGTCACTTTTAATGTGCCTAAATAAAAAATTCGGCGTCGTTAAAAACCAGTCTAAAAATGCAAAATCATCGCCGTCATATATCCTTCTAAAAAAGCAAAAATATGTACACTACGTATGTAAGGTCTTCAGGTCGAAGTGGCGTAGGTAGTATTTTTGCTGGCAAATCTCTTGACCACTCATTTGCAAAAATCCCTACTCCCGTGAAAAGTTTATCTCTTATCTGCAAAGTTCTCTTCAAAACCATGGATGCCCAGAGACCCTAATATACAAAAAACCCTCAACATTTTCCACACGCCTAAACCTTCGCCAAATCCGGATACCCTCTCCATCTGCACCACTTCTTTCCTCTCTCCATATACATTCATGGAACTAATAACCCAAAAGAACTTTTCCCCATATTAAACAACCACAAAAGTACAGTTATCATACTTCCTAATATCTCTTTAGTTACTTTTAAACGTCTCTTAAACCTATTGGATATCCTGACAGTTACAAATCTCTATTATCGACGCCAAATGATCCACGCCAAGGCTTTGAAGAATCATACAGCAGCAACGCGCATGCCAGTTGCTACTATAATCATACATGGTTCGAAAGAACATCTATTCCTTTTTACATTGGTGTACACTTTTCAGTCGATTATTACGTGTGCTCGGACTGAGACGCTCAAATTGATATAAATACTACATAACCGCGCGCCATAACGACATGGTCGTGTTCATAGCTCTCTATAACAGTGACCGTCCAACACCGCCTGAAGAAAATTGCGTATATTCGAGACATTATTCTCAATAATTAACCATTGATAGAGGTTTCAATTAAATATTCATTGGAGACTTCAGTTTTTGCCATAGACGGTTACATTCCAACTGGACTCCAATGTGAAATTTGGAAAAATAAGCATGGGCGACTTTTCCTATAACCAAGTAAAGCAGTTCAAGCACGTGCCGCCGGGATGCTCGTGGGCCATGCAGATGACGTCACAGAATCCAGCTTTATCCGCGCCCCACCGCTGGGCACCCGCTGCCGCGCCAAAATAGTTTGTGCAGGCTTACATCTAGCAAGTTCATGTGCCAAGCTGGCAGAAAAAATGAACCGCCATTGATCAGATGCTATCGGCAGCATCGACTACGCCTTTTGTTAAAACAACGATACCCATAAAAGTAATGTTCATGGTGAACATTTTCAATAAGAATTAACAAATTATTAATGCTACCATCTTTGGCCTTGAAATTACGCATTAATTTTGATCCCCGGCTATCGTACCTGCCATTGCAAACAGCTGATAAAGCAAATCATAGAAATGGGTAGAAAAGGATGACATTAATTTTTAAAAGCGGAAATAACACCATTTTGTGAAAAAACAGCCGAGTTACTGAGTAATATACGCAACACAGGAACATTATCTCCGTGGAAGTTTGTTCTGAATCCACAACTATTATTTATTTAACTTTCCACTGATATTTTACATTCTACAATGGAATACGTTTGTAATATTACATATTGATGGGTTCCATAAAGCGTAGAATGAACTTGCATGACAAATTGTAACCGTGAAATCATCAATTACGTACACGGTCGAGAAATATTACCCAGTCCAGCAACTCTTCACGTATAAAATCAAATTCACGTACACGCATGAGCCTAACTAATAAACAAGTACGCATTAGCTAGGGGTCAATTTTACTCGCCAGGAAACCCACTTTATTCCATGACCCTAAAATCAAGTGACGTACGAATACATACATGTCCATAAACTTGTTTCCATGCGATCTGATAGTCAACCGACCTGAATAAAATTGTATGCATAAGGTCTGTTGCTACATTGAATCCCCAGGAATCACATTTTATGCGATCTGAATCGATCTTTTGGGTATATTAGGCAATTAAATTGACTAGATGGTCGCCATGAATCGTCCATCTTCAGTGTAGATATCGCGGCGGTGGCCCAGCGAACAGAAATATTTGAACAGCTTGAGCCCACAGCTAGCAGGCACGAGGTGAAGGAGTGATGGTACTTGCATGGCTCGAGGGCATACAGGGGACACTTACCCATATATCTGTTTAGCATGATCATAAAAAAATTCGCTCATGCTCATTTTTTTTTATACGGAGCCCTGGTGGAAATTTAAACTGTATATTGCAACAATGATAACATCTGATCGAAATTTGATTAGAACAGTTATCAGAGGTTAATTTCTTAAATTACTGTATTTGGCGTCATTTGGGACGCACTGTTTCTCAAAATAATGTCTTAGAAACCACCCATCGATCTAAATGCTTGTACTATAAAAAAGTTGTTCTGAGAATATGCCCTCCTAAAAGGATGACAAATGTGCATTGTGTCCTTACGTATTACACGCCATTAAACATAGTAATGCCTTGAAAATACGCGGAGGTCTTCAGGACCATATATTCGTTCCTTAGAGACGTTAACAATGGTGTCGTGCTTCCATGGACGGTCGTTGTTCTGGAGACCCTAAGCTGTTATGGCGGGCGATTTTCATGACATTAGTAAATACGCAGTATGATTACAATCGAAATAACGATAACTATACCAATTCAAACAAATTACCCACAATGTACGACTGGCAATAATTGTAATTCGCATTGATATTGTAGGATGAGTCCATCATAGATCTATATTTTGCCGGCAATGCTAAATGGCACGGCCACCCCCAAAATCCTCACCGGGTCCTTGTAATCGATGCACTCGGCTCCTGGGAGCGATCTGCTATCCGGGTCTGATGGCGACCCCCATGGAAATACCATATCCCTCCCGTTAAAATCCGCCTCAAAACACTCACCATCTACCCCAAATACTTGCTCCACTGCCCACAAAATGCTGCGATTAGTATACCGAACCTACTCAGAATTTCCTATCTATTCCTTTACGGCGTCTTTATATTTATATACTTTTCAAACTAATTGTTATGCAAAATTAATCAACAAATGCAATCATTTGCGGTGATGCAAATAAAGTACCGGGAAACTTCAGCATCCAAACCTGGGTATCATTGGAGATACGGGTCGTGGAGTAAAGTTAAGAAGTAGCGAGAAGTAGTCATAGTATACTAAAATAATGGATAGATATAACGATATTTACAATTAAAATGGGCATGAATCCCAAACGAGACTCGAGTGCTAAGATACCGATTTTTATTTGAGCCACAGGGAACGTAATCCAGTTGGTGTACACGGCACACCATGAATCGATGTTAAATAATATGTTATAATATTATTATGGAAGATTTGAAGTCAAAAGTTCGCAGAATGCATGCATCATTAATACATACACGTCAGCCGGTGCACTCTCGAGGCCCCGATGGTGAGAAATATGTAATCCTAGCATTTCAAAAGCCAAACGCTTTCTTGGCAATTGAAATCCTTTCTCACTGGCTATTGCTACGAGAATGAAAAGTGTTCGTCTACACGCTGCCCCTCTAACATCATCCATCCACGCGCCAGCAAAAGGCGACGACGCACCCGCCGATCGACTGCAATGGATCCTACGGCCGCATCGATTTTTCAGGCTGCCAGCGGCACGGCAGCGTGGGTGAAGGTGGGGGAAGGAGGGGTGAAGTGGCCAGTTGGAGGGGAAGAGCAAGTGGGGGAGAGGCCGGAGGGGAGCGTGGTGATGCTGGAAAGGTAGGGGACGCCGCTTTCAAGAGTATGGGAGAGCAGTGGAGGCCGAGCGAGTGTACGCTGGCGAAAGACAAATTATCTTGCACAAGAGGGGCAGGAGGGACGACCAACGAATTACATACTACGGGCTGATTCAAGAGATCTATGACGGCTAGGATAGATGGAATTTAATGACGATGATAACAGTGTCACCTCGAGGAGGAATATGTATCTTGTAAGAGGGTTCAATTTATTTACTTAGTTTTATTTTTTGCACAAAAACAGCATTGATTGTACGATTGAAATAGGATTCAATGTCAACATTATTTCCCTTTATATCCACATATTGAATTGCGATCCACTGTACAATAGTTCCTAATATGCTAGGCAATGCCTCACAGAAGGCTGTGGGAAGAGCCCCTGCCCATCTAGTTCCCAATACACCAGGCAATTAAGAACTACCAAATATAAACAGCAGGTCAGTATTCGCCAAACACGCTTGCCTGAGACGCCTGTTTGCCATACAAAAGTTGGCAGAGCGACCTTTTCAAGATTTGCATTGTTTCTTGCCACGCGCATATGGCAGGTACTCGGGGATGGGCTCCGCTGTTCGGGAAGGCTTCGTTGATTCGTCGCTTCGGGTATTTTCGTAAAAGTGAAAGGTCGCCCGCGCGCTGCTGAAGCGTGCTACGCTACACCCAAGTGCTCATTTTGGATATGGCTAATGACGAAAACAATAAAGGTGAGCTATTTGGCCCTTCTGGACTCCATCCGAAAGTTTTCACGTTTTTGTATTATTCATTTCAATTAATCGTTCAAAAAGTCTGTCGCATGAAAGTAAGTGAAATCATAGCAGAATAATATTAACCTGTGCAAATAGTTCATGAGAAAACAACACATTCCAGTAAAACTTCATACTTTACCAGATCATTCTTAGTTTTTCTTTTTCTCCTTTCGTGCGGAAGATTTCGACAGAACTTCCTGTTCAGTACAATGACTGGTCCTTACTATCCATTCCCTTGGCCTTAGGAAGCTTACAATTATGGGGATCGTAATTTAACTTTAGAAGCCTAGCACATACTGACTAAATGATCCAACTCGAAATCTGTTTAATGGACTTTCAACATAAAGAGGTCCACACCCCTTTCCTACAACATTTCGGGTACCACAGTGGTTATAATGAGGAAGCATATGAGGTTATGTACTTTCACGCACGCCACCGATCATAATTCACCATTACAACTGTAACAGGCCTATACCCATTCCGACATCAGTAAGTACATCGCTGTCTCATCAAGGAAGCTTACATTAAAGGGAGAATGACATGTTCATGCCGAGTGAACGTCTCTGAATCGAACCTCGTAGCCTAGTACATTTTTTTTAAGTCAGTCGACTGCGGAAAGTGTGATGGGAGCGGGCCAAGAATACCGTAACGAACGGAACTGCATACGTGGAGAGTTACAAACGAAAAATTCAATAAAATTCGAAGCAATGAAGCTTGGAAAGAAAGTCGGTACCCGAAACGTCTGGCATAGAAAAGCGCAAACCACCATCTTCTTTCCGTTGCCTTCCTTCCCTCTTAAAAATGTAACTTTACACTTATGGCGTTATCCGAAACCCTGGGGACTATGTTGAAATGCTAAAACTGATGATTAACTAAAATTATGGGATGCTAAAATGTACACCCAGAACACTGAATCCTAGAATTGGACTGATTACTAATCCCTTATTCCCCGGTGGGAAGAGTCAGAACTCTAGAAATCGCCACAACCTACTCTACCACATCAGCTACGTGACCTCATTAAATACAAATGCATTGAACATGTGAAATATAAACTTAGATTAATGCGAAAAACTGAATTATAACCTCTCCTTTAACTAAACGGATTACATTACGAAGTTCCAAGCGTGGGCGGTATTTTTAGTGAATGGGAACTATATCCTCGTGTTATGCCGAACCGGGAAAGAAATTAAACAAATATATCAGTCTTCTCCATTCAAAATCTTGAAGTTGTTATAATATGCAGACCGGTCCACAAACACGTTAATACCGCAACTGATTAACATAAGTGCACAGGTTTGAATCCAACCCCGAGTATCGTTATTCCCATTTCATGGCATTCAATCCAATACCAACACTTGAATTTAGAGTAACTGTACTCGATCAGTTAAAGAGCATTACGAAAGACATTTTGTTGCTGGCCGCAATGCTTCTTCGGTGGTAACGCCACCTGCCCACCTCGACCGCTTGTCCGCCCACTGACGTAGCTAACAGAACGGAGCTTGGGCTTAACGGGAACCCTAACTCCCCAGAGGTGAACCGTTGCCCTCGAGGCTCATGCAAGATGGTGGATGGGTGTCTACCATGGGTTTCATGACGAGTCATGTCTATTCTAAAAGCCAACTCACACTTTGTAGAGAGGGCCTGAATAGCATGATAAACAGAGTAATATTTTGTAGTTTTAGAACTCCAAAGACAAAGTTGGGGCACACGATAATCAACAATTAACGAAAATAAATTCAAGACAAGAAAGCCTTCTGGGTCTATATATCTAGAGCTAATCGACTTGAATAATTTTTATGTGAGCAATCCCGAAGTAAAAATTGCTAATTTTACGCTTGACTTTATAGAAATTATCCATTAGAGAAAGAAAAATGGAGCATTGTTAATGCCATAGTACGAGCTAATGATGATACTATGTATGGTAACCGAAGCCGCAAGATTAAAACATCAGGTGGAATTAACAGAGCAGCATTTTTTTCTTTCCGTAATGCGAAAATTACTACAATTCATTGGTATAACTGCCCATATAGCGTTTCCTATCTCCAATTCAGACATTTCTGTACATAATATTACACATGTATTATTACACGTTATTACGTTTTTCACTGTGCATTTTTTTAGAGCATTAAAAATAAAAATTAGAGACTGGTTACAAAATATCACGATTAAACTAAAAACTAACTATTCAAAATTTTACGATATTTTTTTACATTACTTGCATACATCCTTCCCACTTAAAAAAAAACCTCAGCTAATTGGAACAGACGGATATCGTAGGGCAGTAAATTGAAAACAGCTATGCTATTCTGTAGTGTGGAATCGTACAACTACTGATGATTTTTATGCTGGCAGGAGATCAACCGACTTTTACTGGTTTTACATAAGTGCCAATCTACATATCGCACACACCGCATATATCGCAGTCATTCCGCACCACCAGGGCAATCGGAAACAAAAAAAATCACATTTCAAGATAAAACCATGTCACAAACGGCATATAAACTACATATCTTCGGTCGGGCACAAACCATGAGTAACGAGGGCAGCCATTACAACTTTTGGGTTCCAAACCGATGTCTGGAATTTCCCACACATTTAAGAGACAAAAATGTATTTGGGCATATTTCTTGGGAAAAAATTCAACCTCGATTTAAAGGGAGGAAAGAGAGGGAATTGTGGTCGAAACTTGTTAAGGAAACTTCGTTTGACTTCTGCCGTCTCGCCGATAAATATTTCATATGCTAATGCTCACGCGCTTAAAGGCTATTTTATGGATAGAAAAAAGTTCAAATTCTCAAGCTTCAATAATTAGAGCTGAAGACCCGTCATGTGCATTAATGGAGGGGCATGCGTCGCCAATAGTATCATGTGGTAACCCACAAGAATTACATAAAGATTTATTCATTCGAACGAAATCGCTGATTATCGTATGAGACAGCAAAAGTTGGCAAAAAAAATCAAGCCCTGCATATTCGCAGGCAACCAAATAAAATTATTCACACAAGCGAAAGCAATATGACTGACATAATGGGCAGTTAAAATGTGATTTGTTCAAAATATATGTAACGAAGTACAAATGGCCGTGAGACAAAAATGAAGCGTCAGATATTACTCCTATTCTATTATACTATTTTTATTCTTTATTTAAAGTAATATTTTGTACCACTAATTAATAAAAATATTGATAAGAGCCGTCATTTCATTATTATTGTGAGAATAACAACCAAAGTAAGGGGTGAACTTCAACCAATAATAAAATACAAAATAATAATAGCCTACAAAGGGAATAGTGAAATTATATATAAAAAAGCACCTACAACCAACTTTTCGTATACATATACCAACTATTAATATATCCGTACCATCAATTGCGTTTTCACTTTGGTGACAACAAAACATAAGATAGATTTACGTGTACAATAACTTCCATTGCGGAAAATTTCACAAGAGTCTATTAAATGCGTAAACATATTCATACTTTAGCACTCAACTTGTAGTTAACGTGCTTAAACTGAATCCTAGGTTTTTTGTCAATACTTTGGAGAAAGAATGTGTAATAAATCCTAAAACCTTTCAATACTTTTATTTAAACTAGAAAAGTAGTCCTACGAACAGAACTAATAATAGGGATTTATGAATCCTGAAAGAGTCCTTCCTTGATGCAAACCGCTTCACTATTTGCCGAGCGAGGTGATGACGACGATTTTTTTATCTGGCATACAGTGATGCCCCATTGGCTGACAAGTTTCCCGCCACTCCATTTCTCTCTCTCTTCCCGAGACAATCGGGTGATTTCACGGCAGGGCATCATCTTCTTTCAGCTTGCACTTGCCTCCTGCGGTCATCCCTTACACCTGCCAATTCCTTTTTTCCAGAAAAACTAAAGGAAGTGCAAGAACCTACAACTCGTATACTTAATCATAAGTTCCACTAATAAGGCTGGACGTTAAGACTGACAGTGGAAATAACGAAAGGTAATACGGCGAGAAAATATTCTCCGGAGAATTGGGGCGTTTGGGAGAGCGAAAATCCATGGCTTGCCAACTTGCTCCTACCCCCATAACCACCGACTGCGATAAAAAACATTCGCTTCCACGAAGGTTAACGATGCCGTACTCACCACATCAAGGAAATCATCTGACTATAAATAATCCGGGGAATACCTACTTGCCACGCGAAAATCCTCACTTTTTATGCACATACTTTGAGTGACAAGTCTGCCAAACGCTTCTCCACGACATGGCTCATACCAGTTGTCAGTGGTGTTCGACTTGCAATGGCCAACAACGCTAGCCCGCGCGCGGCGTCATGGTGCACAGGCGCACTCGATCAAGCAGCAGCAGCCAAGGTGACCGAATCCGTGTGGAAGGCAGTATCAAAGATACGCTCCAGTGTTTGCAACATGAGATTGCAAATGTAATTGCTACAGAAGCTCGTAGGTACACTTTCGACTAACTTGAGCAGTTCGCACTTAATTATCCGAAAATTTCAACACAAAGTTTGTTCTAACACCGGCGACAGATGCCCCTTAAACGCCTAGTGGAATAGCGCGCAAAACTGTGTAATTAGTCATCACAAGTTATCGGGCATTTAAAAGCACGGTATACCCTTTGCAGATTATTAGATCTTTCAGTATAAAATATCAGGTTTAGTAGACCAACTGTAATAATGTTACTTTAGTCTATGTTACGGCGGTAATACCTTCCTAGAACTTTCATTCGCCATCCCTCGTCGTTTTCCTCCTGTGGAATAGCGAATTGGCAAGAGAGGCGTTCATTAAACGGTTGATTATATGCATAAAAATTGAAGTTAAAACTATGGTTTTATGTAACCTATTTTGGAAGAAAATACGCCTTTGGATGAAGAATATATTACAACACTTCAGTTCCACAGCATTTCGAACAGTCTCTCTCTCTCAATATTCTTTCCTAGATTGGGAGTATGTTACAGCAGTTCAATTCCACAGCATTTCAAACAGAACATCTCAATATTCTTTCCGAGCTATCACTCAGTCTAGAATCAAGTCAATTAAAATTAAATAACCGCCGGAGAAGTTAAATAGTTAAACACGGATGCTTGTATTTCAATCTCAATTGTCTATGTCCGCTAAATCATCCCGAAATAGTAAAATGTCGTAAATGACTACACATGAAAACAGCTAACACTTTTACATGCTCTAAGAAAAGAACGCCAGAAAAAGTTTCCAACATTTGAGTTGGAATACAAAAAAATAACTTCTTTTTTTTTTGGAACCGGGAATACCGAAATTAAGATTGATGTCAACTATTTTTAGAGCAAAATACCAATGAGACCATTGATTATGCCGATTCTCGTCAACTCTGAGACGCTTAATCAATGGATTCTTAATTGGTTCGATCTGGCATCGTGGCGACTTCGAGGGGCTTCTAGCCAAATATCGATTTTGCTAACTGATGTCGTGTACATCAAGACTCGGGATGCGCTCCGAACACCGTAACAAGTAAATGCGAATAAATGAGCTAGTACAGACGAGAATAGTCATCCAACACTTCTTCAGTGAAAATGCAAACAAACGGCATGAATAACCAAGTGGGGCCGTCATACTTTGTGTCAGTAATCAAAACAAGTCTATTTTACTTTAAGAATGTAACCTGAAAATTGTATTTATTAAATTCTTCAGCAAATACTTAAGCCAAATTTGGAAATTATGAAAACACACTATCGGCTGCGACCGTGGTATCTCCATGGGGAACGGTGCGAGTATCAGCGAGATTTAGCACTTCGAAGCATCGTGGTTATATACTTATATCAGGTTTATCTAAATTATTTTCGCAATAGTTGCAAAGAGAATAAAACTTTTTACATGGATTCGAGTTTTTAATTCGGCCAGTATATAAAAAATATTACTCAACAAGTTCAGTGCATACAACACAACTTTCATGTACACATTCGCGTTTCGTGAATATTAGTGTAGCAGGGCCAGAGCGAAAAATGGAAAGCTGATTCCCATAAAAAAACGCTATACACAAACCCTTTTCAATTCAATTTCAAACAGGCCCCACTCACACCACAAACTACATCAACAATAAAAGCATTAACTTTGTTAGCATCAAGTATATCAGAATACTTCAAATAACGCTACTGCTCCCACCTCCACCTCGTGAGACTTTTGAATTTCCACTGAAAAATCTTACTGTTACACTTTAAATCCTGAGGAATTTTCGGCGGAATAGTAGTCTTTCAAACTTCTTATTCAATTAAATTACCACCCACTGATCAGGGAGGCTATCGTTTTGTTCCACAAAGCCTTTACCGAATAATTAGCCAATCGGACTCGACAAAGAAAATGGCCTGTTGAACCTTGGTCTGAACTAATTAATAAACAAACTACATTAACATTTTGTAAGTTTCTCCGTCAGATCCATAGCACAGCGAGGGCGACAGGGAGACGGCTGCAGTCCACAGCGCCGATAAGAGACATTTATACGATGCTTCGAGCAAACCGCTGATTTTTTTGTCCCTCTTAGTCAATGCTAGGAATGACGAGGCATAATTTTAGAATTAAAAATGCGTTGATTAGGCCAATCTCTAATTAACACCCCTGTAACGGTTAGGGGTGAGCCTGTCTCAGTATCAAAATCTCGAAATCAATCCATCACTCGTAATCTTACATTGAGTAAGACACCAATTGAGTGTTGATACATCAATAGAAAAGAACCTTGGGTTTTGAAAATGATAACCGAAATCCTTACACCCCGGGCTTAACTGATACTCAAACGAATCACTGCCAAGAAGGGAAATAAAATGCCAATCCACACTTCGGCAAGGCAGTGTCGGTTCATTTAGACCATTTAATACTTAGTATTTAATTCCGAATTCTTAAAAAATTTGGGCGAGAGTAACGTCTCTCTAACTCTTTAACTTATTGTAGAGAAATATTGATATCAGTCCTGCCGATGGTTCATTAAAACAACTTTGGTATAGCTTCTATGGCTGTATATCCATCGAAGTATTTCGTGACCTTTGGAACAACTTAAGCTAAGCTTAATGAGCTTTATCTCATTTTACTTCCCTCTTATATATACTGCCCCCATAAACCGGTATGCAATCAATTCTGTTGATTGAACACTTGAATATTTCATTTATCATCTTATACGATGAAATTAGGATGATACGTAAGCAGGCACATCCATTTTAGGGTAAGAAGATCAGTTATGCATATTTTATCAATTCGCGACATACAATATCATAACAATACCAATAGATAGCAATAGCAAGTGTGATGTTGGCAACTGAATTCTGTATTATTTTATATCCCGACAATAGTGAGACATTGGCATATCACAAAAGGGAAATGGTCTGCCAAAATTTGAAAGCTGGATGTTTTAACGTTATGTTTCAATAATAAAATGACTATTCAAGACAAAAACGACGGAACTGCCCACGTTGCTTTTCTTAATCACAACACCAAGAAGTCCTAGATCCTAGGGTATAACCCGAGGTTATTCCATTATAAAACGAACAACCTCATTATAGATCATCCACTTATCATTTGCTGACTAACATATGAGAGCGTTGATTTACTCAAAAATAGCACTATTTAAAATTTATGGATGAATATGCTACGGTGGGAAATAAACACTAACTCATACAATTGCAAGGTTTAAGAAACATCTACCAAACTTTACAATAATTCGGCGTGAACTATTTTCGCCAAAACTTAAGATGATATGCACATCAGAACCAGCGTAATAACTTTAATTATTGATCACAGCCCTCAAATTGGCTACCATTGAGAAGAAGTCAAGCATTACAGTGACTAAGTCCATTAGTATTTACATTAATCCTTCGCTGAATTTACAAAATTTCCCTGATGGAGACTCGAGCTGTGGCAAATATAAAGCCCATAAAGCATTGCTCTTCAATTAAATTTTAGAAAAAAATATTTTTTTAATTGCGATAATGTTATGGAATAAGTTTCAAAAGATTTTAAAAGAGATATCATATTGTATACTTATCTTTTCTGTCGGTACATTAGGATAAAAAGCACTGTTCCTAATGGAGGGAATGCACCCACGTGAACTAATTAGATGAAACTCTGTCCTCTTGGATTCTCAATTAATTAAGGGATATAACTAAAACCTGAAGAGTTTCAAAAAGCCTACACTTCAGAGGGTCAGAAATACATTGACGCGAATTGCAGTCCTTCAAAATCAACAATATATCCACTAAAAGAATGATCATGACTAACACAAATTTCAAAACCATCGCAATTGCATTGCAAATAATCATGTAAAAGATAACACATGCACTTCAACAGAACTGAAATAACTTCATGTAAAGAAAAATGAATCACTCGGCACTAAATCACACTCTCAAAATTAAGAGCAACATAGATATTCAGAAACTATAATAATTCAATCTAAACTCGTAACTGGTCATCTGGAATGGCTGAAGTGAGGAAGGAAACCGGTCATTTTAAAACAATTCCCTTAGTATGAAATGATGCACTTACAGTCGGTAAGACTTGATATGCCAGCTAGAGTGGTGATGGGTACACTCGGTATTTCACCATTCATCCTGATGCAGTTGTGAGCACTACTTCACACACATCTTGACACCAACACATTATGCCCTGAAAATATAACAAGTGGAAAGCTCGAATTTGACACATATATCACATCATGTACGGTCCACATCTGAAGAAAATGTACTCAGATTAAGATCTGAGAATTAGAACTGAAGAGAAATAACCAATAAAAATGTGTATTAATTAGAGCCAAATATCACGTAGGTGCAAGGAATGGACCAAACTCTCTCACCCTTCCTGCAGCAATGATACACTGTGGCATTGTTACTGGATCATTCAGTGCCAACACAAAGACATTGTTTATTCAGTGTAACAGCATGCATCGAAGAAAATATATCAAAAGGAACCAATGTAAATACCAAATGGCTAACTATTTCCGAACAAATTTCCATGAATACATCATAACGTTTAAATTAGGACCTAGAGGGTTTACACATTCCCAACGATTAAAATACTAAATGCAAAAATACTATTCGTAAATCAAAAACCAAATAGTAATCATGGGTACTAAATATAAAAATATTAGCCGTATTTCCAAAAAGAGCTTAAACTCGTAGAACCTCTCCTGATAATAAAAACGTAGTTGACATCAACAGCTAGGATGCTAAATACATTGAATTCTTAGGCAAATAGGCCATTACAAAAAATTAAAATCGGTCAATAAATAGTTCACCCATTAAAGCATTAACACTTTTAAATTAAAGCATATTAACGATCGTGAAACAAAAGTTTTTAGTGAGAGTACGACTTCCGGGAATATTTGGAGACAAAACAGTAGGAGAATCCAATGTATGGGCAACGTCACATCGAATGAAATACGGCTGCTGATTGAAAATAATTGAATACTACTACTTACCTACATGCCGTAAAAATTAGACTCACATTCAAAAATAATATCCTTAATATTCACTATAATTCATCGATAAACCGCACAGCCATTATGTCAATGACTCCCATTTTGTTGCTGATGCTACATTAGCGCCATCCTACGTTGATTCGTTGAATAACATTAAGAACACAGCATTCTAAGGAATAACATGCTTTAAGTCCAACATAATTCCCCGACATTATTTGGGGGAATTGAAATACTTATTTTACCGGTTGCAATTTGCCCACAGAAATGAATTTTAAGTCTTCGAAATCTCTGTAATGAGAGATATTAGGAGCTTCAGATGCCACATTTAATTCCCATTTCTGCCACCAGAGTGCCAATACTCCTAAGTGCAGGGAGTTATGAGGCCCGGGCAGAAAAACGAATTTCAAATACAACACAGTCCAAAAAGTCAAACAAATACATATGTCTCTTGTCCATTTCTTAAAATATATGAATTTTCCCATTACATACATTAAAACTAAAGTGTTCGTATATAGATCCCCTATTACGGTTGGTATCTAAATTCAATTGGGTTGTGGTCATATCAATTACAAAGCACTCACTGGTTACTTACCTCTCAGGAGAGCATTTTATATCCGACTGTTAAGATTCCATACAACGGATATTTCTTACTGATACTCTCCTCTTTCGCAGTTATTTCGATAAAGGTGATTAAAGGCGCAATAGCCGCACGAAATACCATATTTTCTAAACACCATTAGACGCGCCAACAACAGACACAGCTTGGTACACCAATGTTCACAATTTCACTCCCTTGTATAATGATAGAACTGAGGGTAAACACTGCCCATTTTTCAAAATAAATACACAAATTAACAAGAATCACCCGTTAGTACGAATCATCGGTTGGACGTACGGAACTATTGCCTTCAGCACTAAGACCGTTCTTGCGGAAGAACACATCGATGCAAGCAAATAGTTCTTCGTTTTCCCACGGTTGAAGAAATCGTAAACATGGCTCCCGTCAGGAAAGTTTATGTTGTAGGTGTTGGTATGACCAAGGTAATGTAGACTTGAGATAACCAAATATTATTATATTTTTACATAGTTCTAGTTCTTATAAATGTTTTTACCGTACATCATGTAAATTATGTTTGAAATATAATACTTTGAACCGGAGCCAACGGAATCTATATTATTGCATGTTCATCAAGTTGTTATCAGATAAGGATCTTACAATTTTTTAATTTTACCAAAAATATGATTCCTAAATAAATTTGCAGTACAAATACATGACAAGTTTGTAACAGTGATCTAAGTTTTTATCACCGCAATAATATATGCTATTTTTCTGACAAGGTGCCCATGTAGCAATAATCGTCCTGAAAGGTATGATTAGGTAATATATTCTCCATGCAAATAGCTATTCTGAGTGTACAAAATATTACTCCAATTCCAGAAGTAGATGTTGTGAACAAACTTTTGGTAACAAAACTTTCCATAATTCTACTCTACATCTCAAAACTAAATCAAGAAACTACGTCAGAATAAGTTCCCTCATTACAACGCGGAGATAGTTTATATTCTAGAATATTAAAAGCAACGGTTTTATAATACATTTAGTATGGTTTTGATCATAATATCATCCTCTCAGATAAGGTCATTGTTGATTTATTGTTATGTTCTTACTAGTGATGTGGGTGATCGAACCACACTTAGTTAAGAAATTTTTAACCGATAATGTGATACATTTAAATTTTGTACACTTTAACTGAGAAATGACGTGTTAAAACAGCTTTGCAGATGGTCGAAATTGTTGAAATGTAAACTATGTGACAGAAATAATCATAATTCCGACATCAGACCCTGAGAAATTATTAATATGACAAATAGTTCTTTAATTGCTTCTAATGGGTCTCTACTCGCCCGTGATTAATTTTTACTTGCCTCGGGGAGTAGTACTATCTGCCAAGCTGATTTATGTTGATTATGCAGGTTTATCAGCTAACCACTTGCAAATTGTGCTCATCAGATAACCCGGAAGTTTTTAGTGTTTTTTGAAGTAGTGATATTTGTTGAATTTATTTTTTTAATGAGGGAATATGTGGCCAATAAAACTATTAAGTGGATGGTTGCCCAATTATATGATTAGTCTCATTAAAGGATCTGATATCTTAGGTGGACAGATCCTTCAATGGGAGAGTTCCCATCCACACTTATTGTACATTAAATATGTCATTGCCCCTTGGTAAGAAAATTGTATTCTAGAATCTCATTTCAACTTATAAAAGTTAATATCTATTCAATTTTTATTCTAGTTTGAAAAGCCTGGGAAACGGCAGGATTTTGATTATCCAGACATGGTTAAAGAAGCCGTTTATAAAGCGTTTAATGATGCCAGAATTAATCATGGCCACATACAGCAAGCTTGTGTTGGATATGTTTATGGTTAGTTTAACTTGTCTTTGTGATTGCATTGCACTTAATTTTAGAATATTTCCTTTTATCAATTATATTCAACTTTTCAGGTGATTCAACTTGTGGACAAAGAGCCCTCTATGAAATAGGAATGTCTGGGATACCAATTTTCAATGTCAATAACAATTGCTCCACGGGATCCACCGCCCTTTATATGGCAAAACAAATTATAGAGTCTGGAAACGCTGACTGTGTTTTGGCCCTTGGATTTGAGAAAATGGAACGGGGATCACTTTCTTCTAAGGCAAGGATTAATTTTTTCTTCGATGTGAAAATTGGTTTTAGGTGTTTGGATACTGTGTTTAACAAAGAAAAACTGCACTAATATTTTTATTACATTGACATTTTATGAAATCATTGACTAAGGTAGTGTGTGCTTGAGTCTTCATTTTTAATCATACTTTTTTACTTACTTAGCCATACAGCATTAATGGTTTGTATAAACCTATTAACAACAATGTAGAAATCAAACATAAGGTATTATTTTACTCTCTTAAGGGAAGATGTGTGGTACCACTCTAAAAGATGGTCTTATTTTGCCTTTATATGTATTTCTTCTAGTTATAGGTTTATGTGAACACAGACATTTTTATGATAATAGGAATGTACCTACAGTTGCATGTTGCTAGATATGTCAATGGAGCACAGTGTGTGTCCAAACTCCCATTTAATAGTATAGGATATGTTAAGATGAGAGTATGTCATAGACTTTTAAAAATAGAGTTTGGAACGATAGTCATAATTTTTTTCTTGCCTATCAATTCTCTGTAAAGTCTCTTAACAAGATTTTGTTAGAATTGTAATTTCATCTATTTGCAGTGAGTTTCATTTCTAGTTTTTCTTGACTGTGTTTTTCTGCAAAGATTGTTTTGAGGGACCAGTTTTCTGAGTGTTGGAAACTCTAGTTTTATCATTAATAAATAAGTAGTATCACACAGCATTTGAAGAAGTGTCATCTATGAAATGTGCTGATATCTGTGAATTGCACACGATATTGAATGCCGGTGACATTGTATTTACAGACAGTATTTTGTCACAACATCTTGTTCCTTTGAAGCCCCCAACATTTCAGAGTGTTAGAGGATGCCTCAGTAGCTTAACTGGCTAAATCACTCGACCTGACATTGAGGGATCTGGGTTCGAATCCCGGCCAAGACAAATGATTTTTACACTCTAACATTATTGCATTATAGTGCATGTTAGCGAATGGCTCCGTCAAAAGTTACTGTCGCGGCATCTCCCACAGTTTCTTGTAACCATTCTAAAGCGTTCATTCCTCCTGTCTAGTGTAACATGTGGCATCATTAGCTGACCCTCTTTTGGATACTCAAGTATCTGCAACTACAGTGAAACAGCTTGTTTACAATTTTCCAGGAACCCCAGAAAAAAGTGTAAAATGTGCAAAAAGGAGAATTTTCACTTTTACATTCTTAATTGTTGAAATTATTGTCTATAGTATTATCATCATAACAAATAACTGTTAGTTGAATTTATTCATCTCAATCATCATAAAATCAAGCCTTTCTACTTCAGGTTTATATTGTAGATTCCTTAACTTGCTTCCGAACCCATGATATGAGGCATCCAGTACATTCAATTTGATTGCCTTTATATTCCTACCGTAATCATGCAGAGATATCTATCTCTGTTAAGTTAATCTTCAATAATGTACCTGAAATGCCAAATCATGCCAAAATCCAGTAGTTGGAGCTCACTAATACAATTTGCAGGAAAGAAATGTGACTGTATGTTTCTCAAGTGCACATTTGGTCACTAGTCAATAAACAGCCGAATTTTTGGTGTTCAGAGACCCCATTTCATCATTCAGAAAGAATGCTCATTCTCAAATATTTCTGGGGTCAATATAGCTGTGTATCTAGTGGGCAACGTTTTTATCTTTTTGAAGCCCCCAGACTCCTTAATTTACCAACCACTAGTGGTGGAAGCTTCTCACTTCCATCTGTATATGTGATTTAATAAAACATTAAGTCTTTGTTTACTAAGCAAGCCACCGTGTAATGTTTCTGAAGCACAGTGTTTTTGTGGGCAGCACATTAAAAAAGTTTGCATTGAAAAAATCTTTTGGCCTATAGCATTCAAGAAGTTTATTCAATTCTTGTGCCTGCCACTGAGTTGCAGTCTTGACATCAATACTTCTACTTTAACCCCACAGGTTTGTATACATGATTTTACATATTTGTAAATCCATCCAACTAACCATTGAACACTTTAAAAACTTAGATTCTCAATCTTGTGGCAGTGTGCAATGCTTTTTCTCGTATGATATGTCATTCACAGGCATATTTGATGAACTAATGCTGAAAAAAACATCTTTCAGTGATCCTTCTAATTCTTCATACTTTTAAGTTCTCTACATATTTTCTGTTTTTATAAAAATGTCTGCCTTGGTTTGCATGTTTTAGAATGGAATAGTGATTATTCACAATTGTATTCAGTGTGTAGAGGCCAGCAATCGTGGCATTTTTCCAGATCAGTATGGGTTCTGTCATGTGAATCAACTTGTTCCAAAATTTTAACTTAAGAACAATTTGATTCCCATTTCCATTTTAAAGCAGGGTAAAATTTACATTCCCGAGTAATTGAGACAAAACTTGAGGATCTGAGCTACCTCTTCGTTTAACTAGTGCAAACAGCTTTCCAACTTCAAAATTATTTGACGAAAATTAAAAATTTTTGATTCAATGTAGTTTTGATCCCACAAATCAAATTTCAATACATTTTATTATTCAGGAGCCCATCACTGTAGTGAATGTTTGAGTCAAGGCAGAACAAATGGTCCCACTTGTTAGTCACAAGTGCTTGCATTTTTACACTTGTTTCACATCATTTTTGAGTCCAGGTCATTTTCATTCCACATATTTTGAACTTATGTACAATATGAATTGTCTCCCTCAGGTGTTCTTACAATTTTTAAATTACGGAGCTAGCTTAGGGAGACACAAAAAACTGACTCCAACATGTACAGCATTCATTTCATAGCACGAATCTTTTCCTGGTAGACTGAGACTACAAGTTTAAGTACAAATTTCTATTACTAGTAGTCCCAGAGGGTGTGCTGCCCTGCCTAATTCATATTCTTTCCTAAAATTATTCACATTACTGCTCTTTCTCTCTTTCATCTTTTTAAAGTATATATGTACAAAATGAAGTTGAAAAGGGTTTTTTTTAATAAAGACTGATGTACATGAGTATGTGCTTTAAAATGTGAATTTTTTTAATCCAGCACATAGTGTTGCAAATAGTGAGAATGTGGAAAATTAAGTAATGTAAATATGGGATTCCATGTACGTTAGAGAAATAAGAAATTGTATGACCCCATAAAAATGTTGTAAATTGTGACGAAGCACACATTCAGATAATGTAAATACAGGGTTTGACTGTATATCTATGATAATGCTATTTGATGGATTCAAAACTTAAGGAACTGAAATGTACAAGGTGTGGGTGAAGTGAATGAATGTGGGTATTTAGAGAGGAGAAAGAAACAGATTGGGGGAGATAGCAAAGTCACTAATCAGAGAAACCTTCCATTGCATTGCTGCTCCAAGTAGCCATTCACTTCCCATTTTGGGGGTTCCCTGTCATATCCCCTAATCCAATACATGAGACCAAGCAACAACACTTGGCCGGAGAATCGCTATTCCAGCAAGGAAATAACTTATTTTTCATAGAAGGTTGCGTTAACGTATGCAGATAATAATACAACTGTGCCATTTAGCAACATGTAAGTTCTAATGCTATGGCCCCCTTACCCTGAAGTGTGAATTTCACACGCTATCAGGCTAATACTGGCTGAACTCTACCATCACCTACCAAACAGACCTTTGGGTTAAGTGCTGTGTTTCCCCTGAATACAATACAATTTAACTCTTTAAATGACGGAGGCATAGAATAAGCTTGTGCTGAAGTGTGTGATCAGCATTCTCATTACTTGGTGTAGTTAATTAGTGCATTGGTTGAAGGTGTAAGGGTGGAGTATGTGAAAGACAAATTTCAATATATCCTATTATTTTTATGGGGGTGTATTGTTGTGCATTGAAAAACATTCTGAACTCATGGTTGTACTAGTTTTTTGTGAAAGATCATTCATGTTTGGAATCAACTGCTGCCGAAAACATAAGTTTACTCCCATTTGATTTAATACAATTCAATTCAAAGCCATTTGAGTTATCTTGAATAACTATATTATTGCAATAGGAGTATTGCATGGAGTATTCACAATTTATCTACTTCACAAATGATTGCTATAGCAGAAAATGAAATTGCAGTCAAACCTTAGAGGATTATTTGAGATTTCACAATTGATCATTTAACAGTTTGTTAAAATTATTATATTCAAATAGTAAATATGCACTTTTTCCAACAGCTTGAGCATATATATAGAACAGTGCAATAAATTAAATCACTGTCAATGTATACATTAAGGGCCAGTATATGAATCTCTGTTAGTCATTTGAGCTTTAACTGGCTGATAAGCATAAAAAGTGTATTATGACTCTCTGTTAGTACCTTAGTACATTTAAACACAATTATTGTAGTTTCGGGATAATAATAAGTCTCTAATAAAGACTAAACTTTTTGAACATGCGTAGTTGATGACATAGGTGATAATGCTAATCAGTTAGCATGATGAATTATTGAGTCAATTGAGCACTGGTCTGTTCTCATTCACATAGGCTGATTACTATATTATTTAAGGATCTGCTGACATTTTATCACTTTGAATTGCACATTTGAAAGCGTAAAAAACTGACTAGAGTCTCGTTTTATCTTATTTATAGTCTTCCACGATATCTGGGAGAGTTATCTCATCAGGTAACTTTACACTTAAACTACTGACTTTCATAAAATACTGTATTATTTTCTTCTGTAACTGAGTTTTTTTAATGGAATAATTGTTAGAGAAAATTTAACAAGTGTTTAATGTTTGTGTTTGTAATGATCTTTGTGGGTTGATGTTAGTTACTGAATGTGTTCACTCCGGAGTTGAGTTTGTTATAAACTTTGTGTTATATCACTATAAAAACATGGTATTCCAATGAAATATAACCTACAAGGAAGCAAATGATTATCATGAATTATGAATGTATTTTCTTAAACTGTAAATATTAACAAAATGATAGTGACATAGTTTATTTTTTATAACACATATATAGATTGGCACTTGAGTTTGTATTGCTTGACAAATTGTATTAGACAATTGTTCTGGGAATCCAAATGTGTGCCAGTAAATTCATTAACTTAATTCACTTATTATATGTGGCTTATTTTGCTTATTTTTATTTAGTCTTTAATGATAACATTCAATGGATATAATAGTTATTCGTATCCAATATCTGTAGAAAATTTGTGATGTTATGATAAAATATTTATTATTTGGAATAGATTTAATTAATGCTTCAGATGTATGTAATATGGTGATGCATTCTCATATTTACGTGAAAGTTTGTACTGCACATATGTGATGAGTGTATTGGGACAATTTGGATGTAATCATAATGGGAATTAGGTTCATTCATATATCAAGCCAAATCAACATATTCTGGGTTAATTAGGTAATAATTTAAGGGAGTAAATACCAGTGAGAAAAAAATTAATGTCTCTGTCATAGCAAAATAAAAAATTGATGTTGTTGCTATCATATTATGAAAAATACTCATATCATGTTATCATATTAATGTAAGTGTAATTATGAAACCTTAAACGTGTGATGAATATTCAGAAATATTGTTGAGAAAAATCTGTAATGGAAAAAGAGATAAATCAAATCAGATTTGGTGAGGGAAACAAACCTTAAAAAAATATACTTCAAGAAAGTCAGAAAATGCTTAAGGAGATGTTTAATGATAAAGGGAATAGCCAATTTATACCCAATAGGCATTCACATCTTTCAAAGGTGGCATTTTATTTAGTTAAACTCATGGTTATTTTGTATTAGATCCTATGTTGTCAATGGTATGGCTAATCCAGTAGGCACATTTACTTAATGGTTAGATCATTTCTGCAATGAAATAATGCTTAGGTTGAACAAGATCCATGTTTTTTGCAAAATTACTCTGAATTTCTGAATAATTTCCAGTCATAAGAGTGATCACTTTTAAAATGAATGTGCTGTTTTGGGCATTGTGACCTCATTCACAACTATGAATTGTATTCCAATGCAGTTTTCATGTTATAAATGAAGACATGAAATTATAGTGTGTTTTGGAGAATTAGACATGGCAAACTTGAAAAGGTTTGGCCATCTATACCATGAAAACATTCAAAGCACATCCAGTCACTGTAGTGTATTGTGTAGTAATGACTTTAAGAAAGAGATGTGTTATTCACTTATTTTTATTGTCACTTAATGGTCTTTAACCACTAAAAAATGATAATGGCATTTTATTAAGCAAAGTTTTATTCTCTTGCTAGCTTTGCCATTTTTTGAACATTTATAGTCGTCAAATATTTGGAAAATTTGCCAAGTGTAAATGTAAAATTCATTGGAGTTAGATGTGAACAGAATACAAGTGATTTGTGCAGTGCTGACAGCCTTTGGCTAAAAATGTGATATTCCTTAGTTTCATTTTGAACAGTTAGTAAATGGTCGTTATACAATTTCTTAAATTTGTGTCAGCTTGCTTATCTGATAACTAACTGAGATCTTTCACAATTAGTCATAATACTGACTCTAATGGAACAATAAATGGCTTACTTTAAGACTTATGAATTGTAATTTGAAGTATAAAAAAACAATATTGCACAATGTATGAAAACCAAATCCATATCATACCAAGGTAACCCAATCTGTAACCTGATGGATATCCCAACAATGAATGACTGTCCATGTTCTTTCTGTGGTCTTCCATTGGTTATATTTCAAAACATAATAGTATAGCAGAATTCATGTTCTGCATTTTTCAATGTGATTAATGTGTGTGGGACTGGGTTCATAATTTTAATTGCATCACAGGTGTTTTTCCCAAGATTAATAAAGTAGATGCATGATGTATCAAAGGGTTTGATGATGTACATTTGTGCAGTGGGAAGTTAAATTTGAGATAGCTGCTGATGAAAGCAACTGAAGGAAGTGATGAAAGAATCATGTTACCATTAATTCACTAAATGATTATTAAGCTGTTAAAGTTGATCATGTTGCAATACATTAGCTTGGCACAGTCTGTTATGCAACAGGGCACAGTCTTGTGCTAATGAGATGGAAATAGCATAAGAGACAAATCATCTAGGTCTTTGTATGCTTGCCAACATGCATCAAACTACATGATTATAGAAATTCTTTACTCTTAATAAATATAGCACATCTTTGCAATACTACGCAGTTTAGTTGGGGAAAATGCACAGCATTCAAATAAAAGCTGTATGGAACTTAGCCAAGATACAGATTTCTTATTTTTGAAGAAACAAAATCTTTCACATTCCTTCTCTTTACCTAACTTTGAAATTTGAATATCATCACAAAATCCTCACAACCTCTTGTGGCCTTTTTCAATGACCTCATTGAATATTTAATTCAGTAATCCTAATGCCTAATGCAAATTGTCATGTGCTCACAGGAAAAAGTATATGGGCCTATGTACTGATAACAAAATTAAGAAAAATTGCAGACAAACAATACCACATCTCAAGTATTCTGCATAAGTGTCTTACTGCCATCAATTTTAACTCCAATTATTTGTTTCCTTTGTAATACCCTGTTGTGCCATTCCTGTAGTTGATTAAATTCTTAATCAGAAAAAATGATGATTGCTTTCATCAAACAAAAACTCCAACAGCTTTCAATAGACAAAGTTAATAAACTTTAATGTATTGATATATTAGTTCTGTTCTCTGTTCCACTGGTTCATGAGATAATACTGAAAAATGAATTGAAACAAACAATTGTTCCAAAGCTGGTAGTTACACTAGTAATGCAGTTTTCATGCCATAAAAGGTTATAATGTCAATTGCAGTGTATCCAAAATGTTTCACAATATACACCAGTAAATTATTGTGCCGTTTTGCCAAATACCGATACTAATGTCATCTTGTATCACAAAATGTTCTCTCTTATTAATACACACACCACTAACTGTCAATTATCTGTGCTACTGGATACATGATGAAGCATGGATGATAATCGAAAAACATGGATGATATGTGAAAACTATGGATGTGTTTTATAAACAGTTATATATTGAGACTATCCTTTTCCAATCCTTGTAATTCATTTGTGATTTTAGCAATGGAAAGTACAATTTGTCCATTTTTCATGAATATAAATGTAGGTCTTATTTTCAACAAGTCTGGTAATGTTTTCTAAAATCTGATTCTCATTGCCATTGGGATTTTATATGAAATTGCTGATTTATGATAACTTGTTTGGATGTGGTTATGATTTCTTGTGATAATGAATGTTATTGCTACTAATGTATAAGGATGAACATAATTTTTCATACATACATTGATGAAATGGTAAAAACATTTAATTTTTTGCATAAGGACCTACATGTGTCCTATAAGGAGCACCAAGTATGCACCTGATAACTTTTTTGTAATAAGAAAACATTGTGCTACATGGATACAGATGATCCCCAGAACTCTATTTCATATGATAAACTGGAGAAAAAATTAAAACAATGCATGAGATGGAATCCCTCTAGAGGCAATTTGTTGTGCAGGATTGAATAGTGTGGAGTTTAGAACACAAATTATATGTATAAATTTTATATTCCACTCACTGGTTTGTTGAACATTTAGACCTAAAAGCTTAGCAATGGGTGGAAAAATAATTCTCTTATTGTTGATATTTAAATTAATATCCTTTGACATTATACTTCAATGTATATTTTTTTAAAAGCAATGTTAATTGCATTATCTGCAATCTTTAAAGTAAATAAGATCTTAGCCCTATATCACATAAATTATTGAGCACATAAATAATGTAATGTGTGTTTCCTTGTATCCAAAAGGTGTTTCCTTAAACACTGTTAGCTCACTTATAATTCATTTAAATTTGTCTTGAAGAGTTTTAATGCCAGATTAGACATTTAGTACCATGTCAGCTTTTAGGCTATGAGCATTGTTGTAAAAGGATGACTGTAAACATGCCTTAAATATTAGCATTTACTGTAAGCTATAAAAACACAAAATAATATCACAAACATGCCAGTATTGGTGTTCCCTTAGTCAATAGGATATTAATAATTCCATTTTTCCAATAATTTAATTCAATAATTTTCTTCAAAAGTTCTTTTACATTATGGTGCCTAAATATTTTCAACCTATTCTAATAATTTCATATCTTTTTACAGTATAGCGATCGCACGAGTCCCATGGATAAACATGTACTTTTGATGGCTGAAGTCGCTGGAGTAACTAGTTCTCCAATAACTGCTCAACTATTTGGAAATGCTGGTCTGGAGCACATGAATAAGTATGGAACTAGACCTGAGCATCTTGCTAAAATAGCTTACAAGAACCACAAGCATTCAACAAACAACCCGTAAGATATTTCCTTTTAACAGTTGGGCTTGAAGGTGTCTCTCTGGTTTTAACATTTTTTTCCATTTGAAGGTATTCACAGTTTCAAGATGAATACAGCCTTGAGCAGATCATGGACTCACCTCAGATATTTGGACCCTTGACCAAATTGCAATGTTGTCCAACATCAGATGGTTCAGCTGCTGCAGTCTTAGCCTCAGAAGATTTTGTCCGCAAGCACCACTTAGAGAACCAAGCTGTGGAAATTGTTGGCATGGAAATGAGCACTGACCTTCCATCAACATTTGCTGATCGAAGTTGTATGAAAGTGGTAAATATTTAAAGTAGTTGTCAAATTATTACCTATGCATCAGACAAATTCTTCTTTTGTATCTTATTTTTTAAGTTAAATTTCCCCATAATGAGTAGTGTAAATTGAATTAAGTTGTTGCAGACCCCCAAAACTAACTTTTTGTAAAATGTTTTAAGTTCCAAGTATTGGTTATATAAACCAGTATAATAATAATATTCATTCTATATGGATAAAATTATGCATATATGAAATATCCAGTGAAATGCGGCCCATCTTTACTTAGAATTCATAATTGGGAGTAGAGAGGAAGAGGGATATTACTGATTGGATTCTCTTCCCCTAATGATTCCACAAGTAGAGGTTTTATGGCTCACTAGTGCTAAAACTGCTAATGTCTAAACTCTTTCTTAGGAAGATAACCTGGCCAATGTCATTTGCCTTATTACCATTTTATGAAATGTTTATACACAGTAAGTTGCCATTAAGCAGTCTGGTGTTCCTGTTCACAGCTGCAATATTTGAGTGCCACTTGTCTTCAAGGCTGTTTCTCAGTGCAATACTCCAATAGATCCTTGATGCCTGTAGTGGGGATGCAACCCTTACTCTTTCCTCGCCCCTCTTTCAAAGGCAATTCCTCAGCCACTTCTCTGTGATGTTTAAAAAACTAAGTTAGTAGTCAGAGGATGGATGTTTGTTTCTGTTAACCCAAACAAACTCTCCATTGTTGGGATAAGGGAAGAGTCTTATCTTGGAAAGTGGCCCTTAGCCATCAAAGTGTTGACTGCCAGAGTTTCTTCCAGGCAGGTTGAATTTCCCAGTTAGAAATTTGTCCCCAGGTTTTGTTTATAATCTTTAGGTAGTGGAGGCTCTCATGGTTATCAAACAGTTTTCCCTTTGAAGCAAACTTTCCATCTCTAAGTAATGTATGCAGAGTCAGACATCATTATAGGAACTGAAAGTTAATTAACAGATGATACTGCAGACAGTGAAATATTTCCCAAGTCCTTCGTAGTTTATAGAGACAACAGTAAGAATAGAGCCAGAGGAGGAGTGTTTACTGTGGTTAAAAACTCTAGCGTCAGTAGAGGTGAGTTATTTCTTGATAGCTCTAGAGAAAGTGTTTGGTGCTCAGTGAAAACACCCAGAGCAAAAAGGATATATATCTGTGCATATTATAGACCACCCCACGCTGGTATTAACTCATTAACCATATCAGATCTAGAAAGGCAGATAAAAAGTTTTACATCCCATAACAATGAGCATAGCCTAATTATCGGTGGCGAATTTAATGTTTCCATAATAGATTGGGATTCGTATAGTTTTATAAATAGAGGTAAAGACAAGGATTAATGGGAGTCCCTCTTATTTGTGTTCACCTCAAATTCCCTACATCAATTAGTCACTTCACCAAAAGGGGAAAAACATTCTTGATCTATTACAATTGCTGTCCTGGGGAAAGCATATACAAGAAATATGCGGTCATGCTAATAAAAAATTGGGATTTGTAAAAGGAGTGGTAAATGCAATGAAAAGGTGAAGGAATGATGTTTTCTTGCTCTAGTCAGGCCCCACCTTGAGTATGCTGCCAGTATATGGGATCCTCAAAACATAAATTTGATTTTGGAATTAGATTGAGTTCAATTGAGGGGGGTTAGATTTGTCAAACATTGTTATCACCAATGCAGCAGCATAACTTCTTCGCTAGAAAAATTAGACTGGGATTCTCTTACACAGCGACATTTACAATATAGATTTAACTTATTAAAAACATTTAAAGATGTGTCCTTTACTGATGACATCAAGAACATAATATGAACCCCAACGTAATATGGTCAGAGGGATCATGAATATAAGATTAGAGAGCTGGACTGCATGACTGACAGGTTTAAAATGTCATTTTTTCCAAGAACGATAAGAGACCAGAATGCTTGTAGTCGAAATCCCCCAAGAGTCAGTTTGACAAAATAAGTATTAACCGATAAGGTAAGGACTGCGCGTGGTTTTATATTATTTTATAGGTTCCCCCCACCTTCTCCCACCTATTTGAAAAACCCCAACCTTCTCATCCCTTACTGTTTCCTCCTGGTGCTGCACCCCCTGCCACACACCTTTTTGGTGGCTCGCAGGGTATTGATGTAGGTAGTAGATAGATAATGCATGTTGTTGTCATGCATCTTTCAAGATAAAATCTTGCATTCTTACTGCTTCTGTAATATTGATTTCCAGGTGGTTTATTTTGAGGCTTTGACAATATTTACACTGTGAAATCCAAGATGTATGCCGCCTCTTATCTTAAATGAAGTGGTGCAAAAATGTAATCTTTTATGCTAAATATTAATTCCCCCAGAGAGATTGATGAAAAAGTGACAAAGATTAAAGGCCAATAGACTGCTCAATAGCTTTCAGAGAATGCTCAGCTTTCTTTGAAAATCACCAAGCAACTGCATCTATTGTCTTACCATTTTAAAATATTTGTCATCATTCTTCCTCTGTCCATTCTGTTTTCTAAATTCTCCATACTCATGTATTGAAAGTATTCGGTCAATTCTTCTCTCTAGTGTGAAAGATCAGGTTTCAGATCAACTAAGTCCTGGGCTCTGTATTAAAGTCTTTGCAAATATTTCTTTAAATTTTTTCATAGCATATCTGTTATCAGTTCCCTTCTTGCAAATGGTTCTTTTTCCCATGAATTTCTTCTCCTGATGCCCATACTGCTATTTCCATATTCCTCTAAAAAGCCCAGAGTAATCAACCAGAAGGTCAGTTTGAATATTACCCAAATATATGCAGTTTTCCACCAATTCCAGTTTATTCTTTCCTACTTAAAGGTTTAACTTAAACTTCCTATGCCTTTAGAAACTAATTAATTAGTTTAATTGCAGTTGATAATCATTTTATGCTTCTCATATTGGGCATAACATCATCTGAAGCACACAATACTAACTGCTATGCCTTGGCTGTCTAACTAAGTATTGTTTGATAAGCTGCAATTGGACAACTCACACCCATTTTAATGACAACCTCACACCCTTCCCATGCTACCCTTAATATTTCCTTAGCGAATATGTTAAAAATTACTAGGGATAATGGACAATCACATCTTACTACCCTGCCTATCACTGTCCATCCCTGTTCACTATCTGTAATCCTTAATTTGTGCCACCTAATCCAAATACAGCTTTTAAATTAGTTGCTTTTCCCTTCAGTCAACTTTTATTTTCTGCAACCAGATCCCTCAGATGTGTCCATTGTACTTGGTTGGGTGCCTTCACGAAATCCATGAGGCACACAAAGGCATCCTGATTACTTGCTAGATTCATTCTATTAATGTTCTCATTAATGGAGTGATCTAATCAAACTAACCTTCATCTGGGTGGTTGTCTGGGCTATAGTTTAACCTTAATTGATGATCCTCACCTTTGCTGTATGTGAAATTCATTATATGGTCCCATATTCCTGGCAGGTTTATGGATGGTATGAAAACTAATATAATGATGTAAGATATGGTACTTGCCCGGCGTATGAGCTTGGTGAAGTTTTTTTGCAGGGTCAGGGGTTCCATGATGACCGACGTTTCGCTGCTCGACTCGTGCATCATCCTCAGGGATGATGCACGAGCCGAGCATCGAAACGTCGGTCATCGTGGAACTCCTGACCTGGTTGAAGACCCGAGAAAACTTCACCATAATCTAATGATGTCTTCTGACCGCATTTCTCCCTCATAAATGCTAAGTGCGAGTCCAAAAAACCTTCCTGCCATTTATTCCATCTTTTGTAAGTTTGTAAGTATCTAATCGTACTGTCTTGAGGGATATCATTTCTCTCAGCTTTTCTTTTTATCTTGCTATTTTGTTGAAGTCACATTATCATTTTTTTTTTCTAAGCTGACTGACATATCTTTGCCATAAAGATCTTATGCCTATTCTTTAGCTTATACTGAATGTCTTCCAGTTCCATTAATGACTTTTCGGTCTCATACTTTGTTTTGCTTTCTTCCTTGTTTATGTCCTAACAATACTCTTACCTTCTTGTTTTGGTGCAAGTCAACTCACCATGTTGCTTATTACAAATATATATCGAAACTAGAGCATGGGTTATAAATGTCATCTCTGCCGAAATATAAAATAATCATATGACATATTGGCCATCTTAACTATAAGAGTCGTAACTTCCTCAAGGCAATGATCAAATTAGTTACTTAATAACTAGAAAGCAGTATTGAGCACTGTCACTACTTGTTGTTTATTTTTTTACGACAACTACATAAACGGTATAACAATAATAGTAGTTTTTAGGGAAGGTAATCAACAACTGAGGTCATTTGCACCATTGGGGATGGATAGGAAAGGATGAAGAATGGAGGGAAACCTGGCATCGGCATTAGCCTACTCTTAACAAAAGGCACCAAAGTGCCCTCCACAAAGCACCTCAAGTAGGGATCGAGACACCACTGAAAAATATTTATTGCTGCTGGGATTCAAACCTGGGCCCTCAGGGTGGCCAGTACGTTAGCCACCAGACCATCTCAATCCCTACGTTTTAACTATGCCCTATGGATTTGCTCAACCCTATAAAGCTGGAAAATCACAAAAGTTTTTATTTCTAGGTTTTTGCTAATAGATCTTAAGGCTGGTATTTATATTTATGAGGTTTTTTGTAGAATTGACTAGAGAATCTTGTTCAGAAATTTATCACAGTTATAATGACTTCTTTTTAAAAAAATAAATTAATGGTGGACATTTAAGTTCTTAATTTTTGAGAATGTTTAATAGTTTATCTCTATTTTAATCAAAATTAAATGTTTTACACTATCATGAAACAAAATGTGGGCTATTTATCCAGTTTGAGTAAATATTAGTCTTTCAAATGAATTGAAATAATTCCTTTGGTTAATCCTAAGCTAAGTAAAATAACGTGAAACAGATTACAAGAATTTTTTAAATAAGGTAAATACTTTCAAGAAACTGTAATAGTAACTTTAACGGAGTCACCCGTTATGTGTGCATTATAATGCAACCATTTCAGAGACGGTAGCTTAAATGGTTAAAGCACTCGGCCGGATATCGAGGGATCCGGGTTCGAATCCCGGTCAAGGCGAATGATTTTTACTCTCTGAAATGGTTGCATTATAATGCACACATAACGGGTGACTCCGTTAAAGTTACTATTACAGTTTCTTGAAATTTGTCTAAGGTATGAACAGCCTGTTTGAAATTGGCTTTATTAACATCGTGGACTGTGGCGCGTCGCGCACGACTACGAATGCCTGTGACATTGTATGTACGGTATTTCGTCATAACATCTTGTTCCTTTAAAGCCCTCAAAATTTCAGAGTGTAAGAGGACGTCTCGGTAGCTTAAATGGTTAAAGCACTCGGCCGGATATCGAGGGATCCGGGTTCGAATCCCGGTCAAGGCGAATGATTTTTACTCTCTGAAATGGTTGCATTATAATGCACACATAACGGGTGACTCCGTTAAAGTTACTATTACAGTTTCTTGAAATTTGTCTAAGGTATGAACAGCCTGTTTGAAATTGGCTTTATTAACATCGTGGACTGTGGCGCGTCGCGCACGACTACGAATGCCTGTGACATTGTATGTACGGTATTTCGTCATAACATCTTGTTCCTTTAAAGCCCTCAAAATTTCAGAGTGTAAGAGGACGTCTCGGTAGCTTAAATGGTTAAAGCACTCGGCCGGATATCGAGGGATCCGGGTTCGAATCCCGGTCAAGGCGAATGATTTTTACTCTCTGAAATGGTTGCATTATAAGGTAAATACTTATCGTGGTGTGGCCCAGAATTTCATAATTTTAAGTAATTAGGAAATTAGTTTTCTATTCCAATGTAGGTACCTAGGGGAGACTGACCAAATCATAGTTTAATGCAATTCCATAACCCACAGCTATGACGTAAGTTCTCTGGAAGTGTAGAATGTATTATCTTTGAAAGTTGGTTTTCTCCTAAGGGGTTCATAATTTGAAAGCAATAGTTTTTGTCACTCGAGACGAAAGAGTGCAGTATTTCTTTTTGTATGAGTTTCAATTGGACCCTGTCTTTTGTGATGCTTTTGATTTCACTGGCTATCAATCTATTGGAAGGAAATTTTCAAAATTTCTGTGGTTCTAGTCCTAAATTTTAAGTTTATTCCCCCCATGGTTATAGATATATTGCCAGCTCTATTGGTATTTAATTGGCTTGATTTTCAACACTTATCATGTGAAAACAATTAGCAATTAACTCTGCTATTACTTCAACTCCAATCAGAGATCCTTTAGGTCATAGCATCATGAACCTTCATTTTCCACTATTTCAAATCGGGTTGGTTTTCTATTTTTCTGGCCTCGGTAACAATAATAAAATGTCCTGGCCTCCAACCCATTACTGCCTAGGTGGGCTTTCCTCCACCTAGAATTTGGATATTTGTAATTGTCCTTAATGTAATGTGTATGGGTTAGGTGGAAGAAGGACTCATTCTTAACTCAATGAAGTAGTTAAATAAATATTTTGAAGAACGAGGTAGTTCTCTACAAAAAACTATTCTTCTGTGTTTTCCCCTTATTCTTTGAGTTAAGACATGCAAACCATGTAGCCATCTCAAGTGTGTGGTCTGTCAATGAAAAATACGTATGCGAATTATTGGGAGACATGAATGCCAGATGATAAACAATGGTACCATGAAAAATATCATATGATTAACTTCTTAGTTCCTTTTTTTAATTAAAGTTTTATGGATTTACTTGTTTGCTTTCTGATGCTACTTTAAATTTTATTACAAGCAATTATTCTCCGTACAGGGTCTAAGCATTATTAGGCTAGAGATTTTTCTAGACCACATCTACATCTACTTAATACCCCGCAAGGAGGTGTGGTGGGGGGCATTAGGGCACCACCCATAACTAGGAAAATAACCACAAATTTATATAGTCCATAAACAAAACATGGTATAGATTTATGCAAAAACCCTTACACCCCACACTCATGCAAACACTCAAACTACCAACTAACGTACACATGCACTTACAGACACACCTTATAACTTTGCAATGTTTAATTTTGTTCTGATTTGCAAAGTAAATGTTTTTAAGATGTCTAAAGTAACTTTGGTTTCTTACTATTATGATTCCTGTTTGTTCTGGGAAAGAATGAGTGTTTGAATCTATCGCTATTGGAATCTATCTCCCTTATTTTATTTTTGTGGTCTTATCTACCCAAGTTGTGTGGGGCCATTATAATTCCTTTAGTGTCATCCTTAAACTCATAGGCTCTTGACCACAGATGCCATATAATAAATTGTCTTCTTTTTATTTAAGATATTCCTCTTCCTCCCTTGTTCTATTCACTGTTAAATTAGATCTGATAAAAGTTGAAGGTGATTTTTTTATTACCATATATTTTATTTCCAATTTCTCCTTATTTCCCAGGTTGGTTATGATATGACAAAATCTGCTTCAGACAAGCTGTTTGGTAAATGCAACTTCAAACCAGGGGATGTTGATGTGGTGGAGTTGCATGATTGTTTCTCTGCCAATGAGCTAATTACATATGAAGCCCTGGGTTTGTGCCCTCCTGGAAAAGCTGGAGACCTCATTGACAACGGACAAAACACATATGGAGGGCGATATGTTATTAATCCTAGCGGAGGGCTCATATCTAAGGGACATCCTCTTGGTGCTACTGGTAAATATGCTTTTTTAGTCTTGCCATTTACAAATATTTTTCATTTCTTCTTCGCAATTGTTTGTAATTGTCTAGTTTTTACATAAATTTGAATTTTACTTTGGGATTATCATTATTTAATACCCAGGAACTCATCCTATTTTCATAGCTTCACTTGTGAGTTTTATGTGGATGGGCATCCATCAAAATCAATGAGATATTTTTGTGTGATTATTAGTTGGTGGATTATTGGATCAGAGAAACAGCCACTACAAACAATGGACAACATTTAATAGATACATTTTTTCATTTATCTTGTGTGCAATTTAAATTATGTTTCACATTAATTACCACTCATGCATAAAACATATCATGGCCAGCAGGTAAAAAATTTGGTATTGATTTGGCGAATCCTAAAAAGTGACCTTTAGAAGTAAATTATGCCAACATGGTATGTCTATTAGGTTTGCTATTAAGTTATTACATATTATATGCAGTGCAGAGTTTGCTTCAGATAAAAATGTATCGTGCCAGATGTATATAGCCTTCTTGAACAGGAAGTGGAGATGTGTGATGAATTATGTGCAAAGTGAAACAGTTATGTTATGTTCTCCATTATGTATGAGAGATATAGATTGGGAATTATATTTTATGAGTTTAAAGAATATGCTTGTCAATGACAAGATATATAACTTTGAAAACCCCTCTCACTGACTACATGTAATAATGTTGAATATATACATGGAAAGTACCTTATGGAAAGCAGTATATATGTACAGAACATGGTTACAATGTAGACAATGTAAATTATCAAAAACGTGTTGGTTATGGGATCTTTTTTCTTCAGATATCTTTCATTTTTAATTTCATAGTTACTTTTGTCATTATTTCACGATTGAATTTAAATAACTTTTATTGGTAGAGGATATTACTTAATTTAAAAAGCGCAAATTTCAGGAATGCTAAGTGTGAAAATTGACTTTTAAAACCAGTTTAAACTATTTTACATGGGTCAGTCTTACATTTTTTATGGAATGTAACATTTTACTATGAATGTGACATTTTGCATTTAGGTAAGTTACCTGATGAAACTAACTGGAAAACTAAAGTCTGGAAACATTTCATTATTTTGAGTTTTTTAGCCCCCAGATAGTGACCCGGTAGGATTTCTAATCAGAAGTGGTGGAGATCTTGTGTATGGAAAAATGTCAAGTAAGGTGCTGCCTATCACTAACATTAATTGGTATATATTCTCTCATTATATATGTTTCTGCTTTTGCAACTTATCAAAAATAACATGATAAATATTGTTGTGCATAGAATGGATGCTACCGAGCTTGGGTGATAACATTGTTGTATTTTTTTATGAAAATAGTGTTTTCAATGTTATTACATTCCCTCTTTGAACTAAGTAATCAACCGATGCCTATAGATTTGAAGTGCTGGTCATAATGTGTAAAAACTTCAGAAGTTTAGCTCTTTGATGGAATTAAGGTTTTCCAAATCCACTTCTGAGACTCCCAGTGAAGCACAGTTCAAAGTTAGTGGTTGCATGTTGTGCAATTTCAAAGAATTTCTGGATGGACTAGAGATGTTATAATTGGTATGTAATAATCAGGTTAATCATGGATCATATATAATAGGTAAATAATCAGGTAAAACATGGATTAAAAATTTGAAATCAAATTATCGAGAAGCCATTTGCATAATCCTTGAATACAGGGTGAATTAGCACATTATAACAGTTGACAATTACTATTATTCTTAATTACCTAAATTTCTCACCTTCAGTTACTCAAATAAATGCTAAGTAATACTGCTGCATTGCTTAGACTCCCACTTATCATATTTCCTGACTCATATGATGCACCCCGATTTTTCAGGTTAGATTATAAGAAAAATACTTGAATCAGACAAAAGAATCAAAGTATTATAGTGTTAACACTTAATAGAAACAAAATTAAATAGTAACGTAAAAAATTAGCCACTACACGTGTATCAACCTTTCTGACACATTCATACTACTCAAGGTTCAATGTCTGTAGACTCTTTAGTGAATCAGGAGATGCAATGTATGTATTAACAGAGAGGCAACATCTTTATTAGCCCAACGCACATCAAGGTTGCCACAGCATCACATGAGGGATAAAACTAAATGGACAACATTTTCTAAATTTAAGACTTGTATGAGATTTAAGAAATACTTGAACAAAATATTAAAACTCGCTTGCTTGCAACTGACTCCAAACAGTGATATTATCAAAATTTGTGATAAAGGTTACCATTTTGTCCCCCTGATGTGGGGTAAAAATACTTATTCAGCAAGCTAATTCACTAGAAAAATACTTTCTAATAAGTATTTTTCTAGTGAATCAGGTTGCAGTTATTGGTCAAAGTTCAACCTATATTCCTCCGGCCCATAAGTTGCAGAATGATTTTAGGGCAAATTCTGGAATCAAAAAAGTGTTATATGAGCTGGGAAATTGAGTATTTCTCAAATAAAGAGACTGGAGGATAAACATTATATGATTAACGGCAGCGTACCTTTCAGTTTACCTATGAGATAAAAATTGAAATATTCTAGAAGTATATTCTTTTGCAGCTTTTATGCTATTTATATTCAACTGGTAATTTGCTTACTTATTAAAAAAGCTTGCATTAATAGATCTTATGAACTGCAACAACATCATGGAATTTCCTGCAGTTTTTCCGAAGATGTTATGGAGTACTCTTTCTCTAATCATAATTTAGTTTAAATAAATTAATCATAAATATACGTGGGTGGTCTGAAAAATTTCAGAAAAAATGTCTTGTATATTTGTTAGTTCGGAAACATTTTCAGACCACCCTTGTATTTTCTGGTTTGTAATATGGGCTTTTATTGAAATGTACTGGTGGGTAAGGAGAAGAATTTGTATTAGGCAAAGAAGCTTTCTCTAGGAGGAGAGAATTGATGACAAGAGACCTTGAGTAAGCATCTTAAGAAATGGCTCCTTAAAACTTTGATATGGAGCATAGTTAGGTACAGTGTGGAAAAAGTCATTGAAGCAGTTTGATAGCCGTAGGTAGTAGAATTTTGATATGTGGGTGTGGAGAAGTAAGGAGAAGGTGATGTGTACAGAAAGGAAGACAAACAAGGAAGTGTTAGGCATAGTGGGGGAGAAGAGGGGATATATGGGAGAAATCACAAGGGGACAAGTGCAGTGGATGCAAAGTATATTGATTGGCAATGGACTGTTGTGGTAGAGGGAAGATTGTTAGACAAATAAGGAAGGGGCAGGGATATGTTAGGGATGTTGGATGGAATGAAAGAAGGAAGTATAGGGAGGAGATGAAGGGGTGTTTTTGGTAGAGTAGGGTGCTGTTTTTTTGATAGGATAGACAAAAGAATTATTCGGTATGTTGTGTCCATCCAAAACTTACCTTTATGGTAGATTACTTATTGTAAACTGGACACTAAAAGGATAATTGGGTTGCCTTGTAATTGTCTGGAAAATGGTTTTGCCCCTGTTGAGGTCAGCATCTTCAGGCTTGGAAGCATTTGACTGCAATGCCAGCAAAACCATTGTCCAGCCAAATGGATCAATAAAGGAGCACCCTAATTAGCCTTTTTCCATTACTATCATGGGAAGACAGTAGTTAAACATACTAAACCAAGTGCACCAATTTTTTATATTCAAATAAGGGAAGGAAACAACCATGGTGACCATTTTTATATGCTGTTAAAATTAATGCATCACTATTTCTATTCTTAACTTACAAGTCTGGAGATATCATTCACTTACATAGAGGCAAAATGTTCATCAAATTTTTAAATATATATATTAGGAGGGCACAGTAGTCCAGGGTTAGAGCATTTGACTACAGACTGGAGGGCCCAGGTGAAATTTCGAGGCATGTCTCTGGATACCCTCAGTTTCACTTGAGCTGTGTATCTTTTTTGGGTAACAGAATTTCCTGGGAAACCGTAGACTGAACAGGGTAAGGATCTTGCCCCTTATCCTGATGTGTGAATTTCATGCACCGTTGGATTGGGTGAACTTTACCATCACCTATCCAACCAACCTTCAGGTTATGTACTATGTGTATGTATTTTTTAATTCTTATAGGCTTATATCTAATTGTTTTGAGTAGTTTCATGAATTGTTGTTGCTATTCACTGAGAAAGGAATCCACATCTGTTACTCCCACGTATCGGTTACAGCTGCCCACGGTATTCAAACCCAGGCCCTCTGGTTGGGAAGCCAGTAGGTTAGCCACCTCACCATCTTGATCCCCTATTGATGTGGAGGGTAGTTATGTACATTATGGAAACATGGTCAGTGAAGCAGGATTATAGGCATATTGATCATTGTCAGGTCATTGTTCAGGTTTACATACATGCCACCAAGTAATCATAAGTAGAAAGAAGTTAATAGGTGTACAATAAGTTAAAGGACATAATCGCAGGTGTTCCTGAAGGGAAACATTTGATTGTGATGGGGATTGGAACATGGCGATAAGCGAAGGGAGAGATGGTTGTTAAGTGGGGACTATGGTTTGGGAACAAGGAATGACCTCGGGGAGAAAGACACTGAATTCTGCAAGGGACAGGGGTTAATCATCACCAACACTTGGTTTAGACACTGCAAAAGGCATAGGTATAGACAGAAATTGCCAGGTGCCTCAGAAAAGAATCAGACCATATTATCTTTAGGCACAGAGTAAGGAACAGCGTGGTCAATAACACAGTTTCCTTGGAGTAGATGCATGCTCTGATCATAATTTAGTAGTTATGAAGTATTACATTCCATTCAAAAAGATAAAACAAGATAGACAGTTTAGGAAGTGGAATGTAGAAGCACTAATCAAATCAAAAAAGGAGTAACAGCAAGCTGTAGAGAAAATCATGTGTGAGGAAACGGAGATGGGTACCGTGCAAGAAAAGTGGGAGCATATCAAAGAAGGTGTATTGAGGGCTGCAAATGAAAAAATAGGAAAAGGAATAGGAAAAAAAATAGGAAACCATGGCTTAGGGATGAGATGTTTAGAAGGAAAGAGAAAACTATATATATAAGAGTTATATAGGAAGAAGTATAAAGAGCTAAATAATAAGCTGAGGCAGGTAAAATCAGAGTAAAAGAAGCCTCGTGGAAAAGGTAGTACAAGGATATGGAAAGTCTACAGAGAAAGGGTAAAATTCGTAAGCTATACAGGAATGTTAAAACCTTGTCAGGAAGTAAGAGAGGAAATCATTACAAAAAGTTAAAGATATGTCAGGAAGAATAAAACCCAGAAAAGATCCTAGAGTGATGGAAGGAATATGTAAAGGAACTGTATGGTTAATAAATTAGACCAACAAGATTATGCATAGAGAATATGACATAGATAAGGATAGCTTAGGTCCAG
This sequence comes from Hetaerina titia, assembly GCA_037158775.1. Classification (NCBI taxonomy): domain Eukaryota; kingdom Metazoa; phylum Arthropoda; class Insecta; order Odonata; family Calopterygidae; genus Hetaerina; species Hetaerina titia. Next base: position 28,942,494 of record CM073779.1, on the reverse strand, counting down.
GCTTACTCAGTGGTGAGAAAAAGCATTGAGGGAATTGAATTCAAATATGGTTGTGGGAGTAGACAACATTCCTGAGGAACCACTAAAAAGTTTAGAAAAGTGCGGGAGGAAGTGTTTTGATGGACTAATTTGTAGAATTTATGAGGGAGGAATTTAGCTAGAAGACTTTGTCAGGTTAGTACTAATTCATATGCCAAATAAAAAGGAAATGCAGCATATGTGAGGACTGCAGAATGATAAAGTCTCATTTCATATGCAGCTGAAATGGTTCTTAGAATCATCAATAAGAGGATAGAGAGTAGGACAAATGATTACTGAAGTAAGAAGATGCTCATTTTTGGTTAAGGAAGGGGAGAGGCACACATGATCCCATTACACTAATGAAGTCACTAAGAGACACACAGGAATACTCAGGATTACTCAATCACACAGGATATAATCAGTATTAATTTTTATGGTTCATATATTTCAAGAAAGCGTTTTACAGAGGGAATTTCATTGAATTAATAAGTGTATTGTAGAAAATAGAGGAGTCCATAAAAAACCTACCTTAACTGGTAGATTACCAGTAATAATCTCATTCGCTCTCAAGTATTAAGAAAAACTGGTCCCAACCTCTAGGTAAAATCTATGTTTAATTATATGCTTATGAACCTATAAAATGAAAGGGCATATGCATGTAATATACATCTATTGTGAAAAGCTGGCAAGTTCCAGTTGATAAAGTTGAACTGTAACCCTAAATAAGAACTCAAGTGAATTGGGCAATTAATAGAATTAAAATACTATGAGCTGCTAAAAATCTAGAATCAAGAGGTTTTATGTATTTAAAATTACCTAAAATGACTACAAGTTTGAAGTCACTTATATCTTGTTATTGTCCAAGTAGTACTTACAGGGTCATGTATGCCTGTGCTTCGAGTTTCAAGATTGCTCAAAATTTTCTTGTACAACTAATTTCAACTCCTTTTTTACCATCCTGGTACATTTCAGCCTTAAATGTTATTGGTTGTTTTGACATTAGAGAAGAAAAAACACACATGAGCAGTGAATACTTCTTGGTTCATGTCTTTCCTATGCTGGATGCAGGTTACGTTTTGAGTACTTAATATGTATAGCTTATTATATTTTTTTCTCGGATGAAAGTATAAGCTGAAGTCTTGACTGAAGGCTAGCAATTGCATTTTACTATAAAGGCCCTCCTTAATCTCAAATTGATTTTCACTTGACCTATTATTCTCCTAAGTTATTGGTAGTTATTCTTTCCATCGTTTTGCACACTGCCACTAATAACTATGTGGACCATCCCTTAGTTTTCTGCAGAATTTCCATTTTACTTTTATAAAGTGAAGTAACTATTAGAGTTAAGCATGTAGGGTTTAATCATTATTTAGAATACATTATTATACTGTGAGCTTCAAAAGTCAAGCATTGTATTTTCATCACTTAATTTTAGGACTTCATAAGCAGTACAGTTTGGTCGTTGGTGTTTATCTGTATAATTGCTAATTTCTGGAGATTTCAATTAAGTAGCTGTGAGAGTTAAGAGAAAAATATGACTTTCTCAATGGTAAAATGAAGAAATATTAGTGAAAACATGTAATAAAAATGTTTCATTCACTGAATAGTGTTCACTTAATACAGGTTTGGCTCAATGTGCAGAGCTGTGTTGGCAGCTGCGTGGGTTGGCTGGGAAAAGGCAAGTGGACGGAGCCCAGCTTGCACTCCAACATAACATTGGTCTGGGTGGAGCAGTTGTAGTGGCATTATACAAATTAGGATTTCCAGAGAACAAGAGGTAAACAATAATTATCTTTATTAGGGCTCTATTGTTTTCAATTTAAATCACATTTTATTTGTAGTATAACTTTTTTGTAAATTTCATAAGTGCCTCATGAATGAATTCTTACAATCAAACTTGAATAAGAAATATCTCTTAAATATTTCTTGAATTAATGTACTAGTTTTCCTAATCCCTTACTTGTCATCATACCTCACCTCTATGATGTAGGTTTTTTCATGGGATCACCAAATCAGCTATTACATTTAAAGTGAAGTCAATATTTAAGTTTTCAATAAAACAGTAAACATTTTTACTGTAAATACTTTCCTATTATTGTTTATCTTACTTTTATTAGCCCTGAGAATTCCATATTCCCCTAAAATGTGAGCAAAGTTTTACTATACCACGAGTAAGACATTAACTATCCACACTGCATTATTTTAATTCATATCATATGATGAATATAATCCGTATTAGCATTGTCAATATTCGTCCTTCGCCAATCATATATTTATTCCTGACTAATCAATTGGTTTAGATTTTTAATAATACATTCTGCTATTACTTGATAATTCCATGTTATAGTAAAATCATCATTCCACCCTTATAAAAATGGCTGAAATGCGGAAAAATTGTGCTTTCCATCGCTAAAAAACTAATTAATTACAAAAAATGAAAAAGAGATTTCCTTTTTTCCTAATTACGGTAAAATGTTTTCATAAGCTCATTTAATTCATATGAATTGAACCGATTATCTGTGCTTCATCATGCATCCATTGGCATATATATAATATATGAAAGGGATATGCAGCTGTAAATTGAGTGGAGATGATGAGTTTTCTGTAGCATTGTTGCTTATTTGCACAATTCAAGCTAGTGATTGCATGTGTTTTAACCATTGTTGAGCTGTATTATTTACATTTCCTTAAGATTAATTATAAGAAAAGATGATTGCGTGTGTAATTTAGCTGTAAAAATTCTTTGAGAAATCATTATGGAGTGTTCATTATGTAAATTACATAAACATTATTTGATGCATGCAGCTAACTGCAATAAATATTTAAAAGTAGGGGAGCTCAGGGGCTTTGATTTTTTTAGTTTTATGGGAGACAAAATGGTAATCAAAGGGAGATCATTGCTTATAACGGCTGTGCAAGAGTTTCTATTGCATATCCACCCCAAACTGCATGCACAATTTTAGGAAATTACAATTTGTATCAAGGTTTAATTAAAATACATTTATATAAATGCATACTCTAATACTTAAGAAGAAAACAATAATGTTTTCTTCTACAAAATAATGCTTTATGTTCTTACTGGTCTATATACTAAGTTCTGTCAACTTCTATGGATTACAAAATTTTTATTTTCTTTGAAAGCATAATGAAGGAGTTCCACCAAGTTATGCCTCACGTCGTGGCTTGCTTATCATGAGCTCAAGATTTTCTTAATAATTAAGTAAAGTTAATTGCAGAAATAATTGAAGATATTGATTATCAGATATTAAAAGAAGCTGAGAAAATCCATCATTCATTGAATGTAGTCTAAATGTACCATTTCTGTAACATTCATCCTATTTTAAAATTACATTGGTCTCTTATTTTAATTTATTTTTCTCCATTCCAGTCTCCATTGGTAGTTTTTTCAATCATTTGGCCTACTCTTGAGTGTACAAAGTGACAATGAATGTTATGTAAATGGTTATAAACATATTATTATTTTTAATAAATCATTAATAATAGTTATTATGTTCACGTGTTTGGACAAGTTGTGTAAACTGCTGGCATTGATGCTATACTAACTAAGGGTGATATGGATTAGTTACTTAGTGATTAAACATTCATGGTTAGTAATTAAAAGGCTTTAATTGAGTTATTGATATTTTTATTCGATTTCACATCTTGTGTATGAGGATATATTGCATTATCGTTGTAATGGGCCTCAGAATAACTTTCCTGACATGTCTCACTTTCCTAGAAAAATAAAAATTCCCTAGAGCTGCCTGAATTCATTAGCTCTGTTTTTAGTCATGGAAGTTTTCTTTTTCTGTGGAAATTTTAAACTGTGATATTCATTGACACTGAAGTCATATACATGCAATAAAATTATTTCTCCAATGCTGTAATATTGAGTTGATATGTATTCCAATCATCAGTTCACAGATTTGGCTCAACCAAACTGATGCATCTGCAGATCCTGAAGGCTTTAAGGCACATCTGATGTTTAAAGCCCTGGAAAACACCATGAAGGAAAACAAGAATAACTTAATTGAGAAAGTAAGAGGTGTTTATGCCTTTAAGGTTAAAAATGGGCCGGGTGGTAAAGAGGGACTTTGGATCATCGATGCCAAAACTGGAACTGGAAGCGTGGTTTACAATGGAACTAGTAAGTAAATAAATTTTCTTAACTTCGTTATTTATGTGTATGTAGACATATGTATATGAATACATCTTTTAATATCACAGGGTGTAGTTAGAGATCTTCCTATTAGGTGATTTTCAGGTATTTTATGATTTTTTCTAGATGTAATAAATTGTCATTTCGATCATGTTGTAGGTTGAAGTTGATTTCCATAGTAAGTGTAATGTGAGGTCATTACAGTTGCCCCAAAGTAAATTTGTTTTGTGCCCATATGAAAATCAGTAGCTATGTTAATATTGGCATTAATATTAAGGTGTGCATCACTCTTCATTTACTATATTTGTAAACATGTATTTTTTAACAAACAGATAAAAGGCAAGAAAATATTTGACTATCCTCCAGAATATTTCATGCTTACCTTTTTCATGGATGTTTTCAAGGAGAATGTTCCCCAATATTATATTATTTTTTATCAGAACTTCACTATACTTTCTCACTCAACATTTTATTTACCCTACCCAAATTGCTCCTACCTGATTAACTCCTTTACATCTACAGCCAGTCACTTAATTTCATTGTGTTAAATATCTCCACTTGATTCACTGAGGAGTTCTCCCAGGCAGTCATATGTTTCTTTGATTTCCTTTCCTGTGCCTTTGTTGATATATGTTGATATATATGCTTGTACTAATACTGTTTCTTTTGCCCCTCATCATGTCTTGATCATCAGAATTATCGTGTTATGTACTGACAGAATGCCTCAAATTCTCTTCTTCAAACTTTTTTCAATACTATTGTGGCAACTTTTGCTTTCTTCCAGTCTTTCCTGAGTATATCACAGTGAATTTGTCACGCCAGATGTCTTCTTCCCCAGCTCCATTCACCCCATTCACTGATTTATAGTATGTTCAGACCTTGGAGACATTCATTTTTATCACTTTTATTATCTTTTTCAGTTTAATCACTAAAAGTCTCTTTTTTTTCCATTCAGTCTTCAAAGTCACCTGGATTCACATATTTTTCAACATGCAAATTTCACATAAGTAGCAGCATGTATTTGTTTTGTCACAACAGTTGGTGTCACTATGGGAAGTTATTGATATCTTCATTCCTAGTCTAGGAGGTTAAAATTAATGATTACTGTGTTCATGTTTTGCATTTAATTCCAATATTACCGTAAGCATTCACAAGTGTCATGATGCATTTTTCTTTCTTGTTTACGTTTTTCTGAATGTCTTGATAAAACGTCAGTTATGATCTTCGTTCGGCCCCGCATATATAATATATAAGCCCAAACATGTATGATATATAGGCCCTCCACAATGGGTTGGTGGAATATTGTGTTTGATGTGCTCTGAGAGTCAAAGAAGGAATGCATACAAATTTGTTATATAACACTCTTAAGATATTGTATAAAATATCAATTTGTCATTGTTGACCGATATTAGCATGACTGAGTCCTATGATGTGATTGGTCAAAGGTGGGAAGATCCAATCCCTCCCCTCCCCTTTTTTACAACTATTTAAACATTTGATTGCTAATTGAAATTTTAAAAAAGTCAGCCTGGACTATTTCACAACTGTGTTTCAAGAATTTCAGGCTTCCCCACAGATATAATGACATAATTATTATAGCTTGATCTCTTCCAATTAAATTTGCTGATGATATTTTTCTGAAAAAATAAAAATGTTTAAAGGTTAATGGTGAACCAGCAACTGAAGACATGCCCATTGAAGTCAACATACTGGAGTTTTTATGCACAGCTAGTGGCTATCAAATTACAGTAGAGCCCCTTATTTGCCCCTTTCTAGAAACCCCAGCAAAAGTGTAATTTGCAGGCAAATGCAAGAGAGGCATGGAAAAAGGGGAATTTTAACTTTTACATGCTTCATTACTGGTGTAAAGGTAAACGTAAGAATCAGACTGATAAAAGGAAAAAGAGCTGGGTTATTATTATTATTAAAACTTACATGTGCAGATAGACATTGTCAGGTGGCACACAAGTCCCAGGTATTACAATCAAACTTGCCCTGGGAAAAATGGCATGAATCAATATCACAAATGATAATAAGTAAAATCAGTCAGTAAAAAAATATTCTTAAAGAAAACTTCCAAGCACAAAACTTCAATACAAAAAAAGGAAAATCCCCATCTCATTAACATCAGTTTCCTAATCACAAAGAAAAAAGAATCAAAAATTAAGCTATTCATACAATTTTACACAGCACATCAATCAAATTATTACAGAAATTATTTATATCTTTTCTCTAAAGTATTCACACTGTTGGAAAGGGCTCGAATAGTGTTGCAGATAAGGTGTTCTATTCAATAATTGTTTTATTAAGAAAAGAAAATTTTTTATTCTTTCTTTGTGCCCGGCATTTTACCTTGAATTTGTGATCATTTCTCCCAATAAAATTTGGATTTTTTGCCTCTTTCCTCAGCTCTGCCCAAGCTTTCTCTCCCTCTAGAATGTGGAACATTTCACAAAGTCGCCTTATTTTTCTTCTACTCTGTAAAGGTTCCCAGCCCAGTGTTTTTAACATTTCAGTCACACTCTCCATTCTACTATGCTTCCCCAGTACATATCTTGCAGCCTTTCTATGGACCTTCTCCAGGTTATTATTTATTACACGAACTCTCTTTTCATTTATTTATGTATGATTAATGTAAATAACAAAAATATAGGAAATTTGTTGGATGCATAAAACACATAAAAGCAAATAATTTTTCCTTATTGGTACATAAAATAATGTCATGATCTCATCATATTTCATAAAGTCAAGAAAAACTTAATTTAAGTAAAAGGAGCTACTTAATGAAAATGCACTTTACAGGTACTTGTGGATCCTATAAATAAAGAATATAATGTATTAAGTTCTATATATTGAAAGAAAATATTGTAAGCATAAAAAAGAATTAATATGTCTGCATCTTTTCAGTCTTAATTGTTGTTAGGAATCATTTAAACTATCTTATGTTTGAACATTGAAAACTGCCTACCTCTGTTGTTACAACACTATTTGACAATCTTGAACTTGATAACCACTCTTTCAGTTAGTCTTCTAATTTTTCTTGCTTTGAGTTCTTCACATTATTTCTTTTTAGACATGTTTTCAACCTGGTTGGCCTGTTTCAGAATTATATCATAGTTTTTCACTATTTAATTTAGTGAAGAGGCTGGCAATTGTAAATGTTTTTCTAGATCAAATTGAGTCCCATCATGAGAATCGTCATTTCCAAAATTTTAATTTTCTCCTCAATTGAAAATGTTCTTTTTTTTTGCCTCGTCTTTCCATTGTCAAGCAGGGTGAAATTTATATTCCAACTAATTCAGGAAAACTTGATAATCTGAGACCTCTCTCTCTCTCTGGCTAGTGCAATAAGTTGTCCATTTCAAAATTTTGTGAAGAAAATAGAATTGGTTTTTTTGCAAAAAAACAAGTTTCAGTACTTTTCATTACTCATGGTCCCATGACTGTTGTGCCGAGGCAGTCCAAATATCCTATTTGTCAGTCAGCAGTTCTTGCATTTTTTTACACTTCTTCATGTTTGGGTCAGAAGTTTTATCTATATCTTGTAATTTCAAATTATGTGTAGGATGAATTGTCTTGTACAGGTGTTCTTAAAATGTATAAATTGCATAGTTAACTCCTAGTCATTGAATGTATTCATTTAATAGTGCAAATCTTCTTCTGGCAGGCAAGAGATTAAGAGTAAAGTAGATCAGATTAAGTCACTAGTGGTGCTTGGTACTGCCCTGTCATATTCAAATTCTTCCTTAAAACCATTCACATCACTGCCTTCTCATCTGTTTTAAGTAAATATGTAACAAACTAAATGAAAAAAGGTTTTTAATATAGGTTTTTGTACTTTTATAACTGTTTTTTAATGTGATATATTTTTTAATCCATCACATAGTGATGCAAATTATGGGAAAAATAAATCATGTAAATATAGGGTTCCACATATCTTGGAAAAATTGGAAATTGTGTGGGACACAATTGTATGGGAATGCATTGTAACTGTGGGAAAATGTGAAGTTTAATTATGCAAATATGAGCTTTGAGTGTAATTGAGTAATGAAGTGATCATGAAAGATTTGATGTTACTTAATGCTAGTGCTTGATATTAGTTGGCACTTCTCAATTTCTGGATGGTCATTAACAGAAATAAAGCATCCTTGCCTGAGCAGTCACTAAATGACATTTCAACTATTGCTTTAGCATTCTTCAGTTTTGATCCTCACTTTGTTTCTCCAATGAAGGAACTCCATCTCATTGGCACCAAGTGTGCAAAAGATTATATAACAAATTTTGAAGAAAATAGGGAAGAAAAATAATTGGAAATGAATGCAAAAAAGAAAAACTTTTTAAAAAGGAAGAAAAGTAAATGCAAGATCAAACAACATAGATCACAATTAAAGAATTTGAGATGTGTAAGGTTTTTCTAGTCATTTGGTTATTGTATTTTTATTTTAAATGGCCTTAGCCATCATGAGGTCTATATATCAAGCCCCAAGCAAGCTCTCTTTTCTCCTCATTTTCCAATGTTATCAGTCACTCTCCATATCCCTATTTTCATTTATCCACTTAGCCTGATGTTCCCCTCCCAGCTGCCTCCGATACAGGGATACATTCACTTAGGGATCCGTTTTACCTCTGGAATATTTCCAAAACTGTGCCACCACCTAATATTTGTAAATGTGAGGCTGCATCTTCAAAGGAGGCCAACTTTGTGGTTTTTCATTGCCTTCTAACTTTTTGTGATTTAGGAATTTGAATCATGTACTCATGCATCATGAGTACATGATTCAAAAAGGCTCACAACCACTAGGAGACCACAGTCCATGATATATGAGGCATATTACAAAAGTAAATGCCATTTTCTAAAAAATAAATATTGGCAGGTCAGAACAAAATTGTACACATATAGCACTATCTGTTGATTGTTTTTACTGTTGAAGCCGCTAAAGTTTATGTAAGTTATAAGCCACCACACCAACTTGATCACCAAAATTCTATTAATATAATTATTTGAATTACGAGGGTCTATTGGTAAATTTTGCTTTTATCCTTTATTGTGTTTAACCAGTATATTTCAATAATGATAGTATAGTTATGCAATTTCTTATACATTTATGGCACTTGAAGTACTTTATAACTTTAACATTTTGCTATTTTTACTTGTAGCGAAACCAGATGTAACATTCACTATAGATGATGATGATATCATTGACCTAATTTATGGTAAGCTGAATCCACAAAAGGCATTCTTTCAAGGAAAAATAAAAATCCAAGGAAATATGGGGCTGGCTCTGAAGCTGGTAGAGCTTCAGAAATTAGCAGCCAATGAGATTACCAATATCCGGGCTAAACTGTGAATTGAACTTAGTTTATTCTGTTTTGGGTAAGTTTTCAAATCTAATTATTAGAATTGTTTTTTGATGTACTTGGAAACATGTTAAAGCAATGTGAATTTTGAAGCTGGTAACTCTTAGGGAATGAAATTTTTTAATACTAGGATTCCATAAATTCTGACTATATTCTAATATAGTTACAAATCATTACCACCAATATATAAATAGGCTATCTGAATGATATTTTTGCTTATAAATAGGTGCTACTATTGACATTTAATGTAAATTCAACTTGTTAATTTATCATGGGGAGAGTTGTATTTTTTGTGTAAAGTACCTTTACAATATTTCTACAAATATTTTCATTTTCCCCCAAAAAATATTATAGTGATTGCATAAACAAAGGTATCACTGCATTTTACTTAAAAAAGTATTTAAAAATCTAAAGTGATAATATTCACTTATTTTAAATATAAATTGTATATAAGAATTAACATATTCTGTTTTTGCTCCAAAATGTGCTCTAAAATCAGCCTGCATCCTTGGGGTTGAGGGTATGGTTATAACTTCGACCTATAAGTTCAAGCCAATTTGCCGGAAAAATACTTACTACCAAGTATTTTTTCCTGCATCAGGATTAGAAAATGGTTGCTGTTGTTACAAATTTCCATAGCCTACATACATTATTGCTCTCAATCATTTCCTTTTATGTTTTATAATATTTTAAGCCATGTTAATGACAGATTTCTAGTTTCCTCTTCTATGATCATGGTGTTTTAAACTATTAGTAACATTAAATAATTTGAGAAATAGAGATGCATGACTTAATTCTACGTAACATATGGCTACATTATGTGTGGTTATGGAAAAAAGATATCTCAATAGTCCTTTTTTTTTTAGTTACACTTCATAAAAATAATTTATTTTTCTTCCCATGTCCCTCTTTTTATGTATTTCATTTAGTAAAATATATTCCATTTAAATGTTTTGTTCCTTTCATATTTCCAGGTTGTTACAATTTTTAGAATTCACTGTTATGCAAAACTTAGTTCCTGGGATATAGCTAAGTTTTGTATTTATATGGGAACTCAATTGGAGGCTGTAGACTGATTCCATGGTGGCATATTCCCTACTACATTCCTGTGATAAGATACCCAGTCAAGCATCTTTATGAGGTTTTAATTTTTAACTATTGTTGATCCCGGGATGTATTGAAGGTATTACATTGTTACCATTCCATAAGCCTTACTCTTTTTTGGTTGATGTTCAAACTTATACTTACAGTTCCTGTGAGAGTAATTTTCATTGTAAATTTAAAATTGACAATATATATATATTATTTTTTTTCATTCCTGAAATTAAGTCAGTATAGATAACTTGTATTATTTTTTTACGTACAGTTATTACTGTATTGTACTGTACGCAATAATACTGTACGTACAGTATTATTGGGTACAGTTATAAATTTGCTCATTTAGCGAAAGTTGCCATCATAGATGTCTTCCAAATTGAGCGAATAATTACACTTTAAAATATTTTATGGTTGTAAATTGCATTCACTGAATGGATAAACTATTCTCTCTTAATATACCATGTACCAAAAGATTTAATGTGAAAATTTACTCTCATGTTACTTCTTACGTTAAAGGAGTAGGCAGAAGGTTATATATGCCTGACAAATGTAAGGCTACTTTAGTAAGCCATTGTTCTTGCCTTTATATTTATAAATAATTTTATGGAATGGTGGTGGAATGTTTTGTTTTATGGTGAGACTATGTTTTTATTTTCACCCAATCTGATTCAGTTAGACCATACAGGTTAACAAATGAGTTACTGTGTATGTTTTATTGTATGGTATTAAAAGGTAAAATGTTAGCCTAGATAAAAGACCATATGGGAAATTGTTTTGTACTCATTATAAAGGTATTTAAAATGCAATTTATATCTTGGGGAACTATTAATTTAATGTTTGGAAATCTAAAATGTGCAATAAAGTAAGTAGTAACATCTTGTATAACCATTTGTTATTCAGTCATTCAAAATCTCATGGTGCAAACTGGTTTTCAGTAAATATTATATTTTTGTATCCATTATCAAATAAATGCTTTAAAATCATTTTATTTCTTTTGATTTATTTTTTACTTCTTGTATAAGTGACTCAGAAAGCTATCAGTGAGATTATGATATGGTTGGGCACAGATTTAGGAACAGCATGATCAATTCTCACTGTTTCCCAGAAGTGGATGCAGACACTGATCACAATTTAGTAATTATATTGAATAACTCTTATATCGCGCCACACAAATGGCACGATGTGTACCAATCTAAACCCTCGAGACTCATTATTTAATAGATGACGATGTGCATGACGAATTAAATTGGCTCATCACTTTCAAAAGTAATAGGTGGTCTGAGCACATCAGAAAATTGGCCGGTGTGGCCCATTAAATAAAGCATGTGTAAAACGTGCCTTCATTCGAGAATATGAGTGACCAGGATGTCGTTGGCCCCGAAGGCAGTCAAGTTGAAGAGGAGTGGGTCAAGGAGCAATGAAAGGGAAATTGACCAATGGAATCAATAAAATAATCACTTATAAAAATGAATGTAGGGGATAAAATTGTTTCGAAGATGTTTCATGGTCACTTTGACGGTGGGCCCTAAATATGAATTTTTTTCAACTTTTCCACTTCGCAGTTGCATCTTATTGAAGATAATATCCACATGTTGTGAAATTGCTTGGAGAAAGGGAAGCCTGGACGAAGTCACGCCCTGTGAATCACATATACGAGGTCTGTCCAATAAATACGCGAACTGATGCCATTAAAAAACTTTATTCTGCAAAATTTAACCTACATCGATTTTGTCCCCTTCATTTGTTGCTATGCACTTATTCCATCTTCTTTTCCACTGTTTAAAGCACCCTTGGAAGTCCTCAGCAGTTAGGCTTTTTAGTTTTCTCGTCGTTTCTTGCTTTATTGTGTCCATACCCTCCCAGTGATGTCCCCTCATCGCTCTTTTGCATTTTGGGAATAGGAAAAAGTTGCAGGGGATGAGATCTGGTGAATAAGGAGGACGATCAAGGATGGTGATATAATTTTTTGCCATAAACTTGTGAGCAATCAATGCTGAATGTGCAGGTGCATTGTCATGATGAAGGATCCATCCATCATGTTCAGTTGAAGTAGCGTGCACTGTTGATTTTCCTAAATTCAGTTTATCAGCTATCATATGGACAGTTTTTCGACGATCGTTAGGACAAGGGACCGCACACGATCAATGTTGTCGTCAACACAGGTGGTTGAAGGTCATCCTGGCCTTGAATCATCTGTGGCGTCTTGTCAGCCATTTTTAAAACGCTAAATTCCCTTGGAAACGAATGTTTTCTCCAGAGCAATATCACTGTAAACAGCTGTCAACAATTCAGTCATTTTTTTTTTAAACTTTTACCGCACTTCACCAAAAACTTGATGTTGATTCGTTGCTCTGTGATTTTATCAATTTCCATTTTCGACAAACAGTAAAAACAAGGACAACAGAAATTAGCATCACTGGCACCCGACGCACAGCTCGACGATCCGCCAAGCAGAGACAGCTCATTGTGTCGCAGGCAACTAGCGTCGCCAGTGGGCGGTACTATAGTCCGTGTCATGGTCGCCAGATTGCACCAGTTTGCGTATTTCTTGGACACACAGTTGATATTCAGTGTGTGACTACAGCTCGAGGAAAGGAATCCATTTGGAATATTGGTGTTGTCTCGCAAATGTTTCATAAATCATTGGTTTCTAAAAACTGTTCTTACATGCGTGCCTAACTTATATTCGAAACCCAGAACTCTGCACAGGTTCTATTTTTCACGTATCTAAAGTAACACTGTAAACACTGTATGGTAAAGAATTTAGGCCGACAAGGTTAGACATAGAAAAGGAATATGACGTAGAAGAAGATAGCTTAGGTCCAGGCATACTCGACAATGAAATAGAAAGGGCATTAAAGGAGATGAAAGCAAATAAGGCTGTGGGGGTGGACAACATTCCTGTAGAAATGTTGAAATGGTTAGGAAAAGGTGGGAAGAAGGCCATATTTGGACTGATTCGTAGTATCCATGAGGAAGGAATCTGGCCGGAAGAATTTGTGAGATCGGTGTTAGTTCCTATTCCAAAAAAGCGAAGGCTACGTCATGTGAGGATTACAGAACAATAAGTTTGATATCCCACGCAGCTAAAGTTATTCTTAGGATCATCAACAAAAGGATAGAGAGTAAGGCAAATGATTACTTAGGGGATGATCAGTTTGGGTTTAGGAAAGGAAGAGGTACGCGTGATGCCATTGCAGTAATGAGATCACTAATCGAGAGGAATATCGAATACAATCAGGACGTTTTTGCCTGTTTTGTAGATTTCGAAAAAGCGTTTGATAGAGTGAATTGGGAAAAATTAATGCGTGTATTGCAGAAAATAGGAATGGATTGGAGGGACAGGAGACTGATCCGCAACCTGTACGTGTCTCATACTGCTCAGGTGCGAGTGGGGAACGGAGAGTCCGGATGGGCAGTGTTAGGAAGAGGTGTAAGGCAGGGATGCCCATTGTCACCGGTACTGTTCAACGTATATGTAGAGGAAATGATTAAAGAGGCAAGGGAAGAACTGGAGGTAGGAATGAAAGTCGGAGGGGAATTCGTAAAATCGGTTAGGTTTGCTGATGACCAAGCATTAGTTGCTCAGTCAGCCAAGGGGTTGCAAGCATTGCTGAGTGAATTGGAGGTGCAGTGCGATAAATATGGGATGAGAATCAATATTAATAAAACAAAGGTTATGCGATTTTCCAGAAAGAAAAAGGCTAAACTAAATATTAAAATAGGCGGGGAAGAAATAGAGCAGGTAGAACAGTTTACATATCTCGGAAGTGTTTTGGACCAATACGGTCAAAGTGGTAGGGACGTAAGGAGAAGAATTGCGCTAGGAAAGGAGTCTTTCTCAAGGAGGAGGTAGTTGATGACGGGGACGTTGAGTAGAGATGTTAAGACAAGACTCGTAAAAACTCTGATATGGAGCTATGGATGGTGCGGAAACGTGGTCACTGAAGCAGGAGGATAGACGTAGATTGGAGGCTTTTGAAATGTGGGTGTGGAGAAGAATGGAGAAGGTGAAATGGACCGAAAGGAAAACAAATGAGGAAGTACTAGAGATGGTGGGTGAGGAGAGGGGTCTGTTGGGAGAAATCCTATGGGGGCAGGAAAAATGGATGAAAGGCGTAGTGAGGTGCAGGGGGATGTTGAAGAAGGTAATAGAGGGGAGAATGTTGGGCAAGCGAGGAAAGGGTAGGAACAGGATAGGGATGTTGATGTAGGATGGAACAGGATGTAGATCCCTAGAGTACATATGAGTGTTTATGATTTTTAAAACGAACACCGATAACTTGCTCTAGAAATAATTATTAAAAATGTATATCACTCAAATGAATCACAATTAAAATGAAAGTTATCCTATTAACTACTATTAACCTACCAAAATCTAGCTTGCACGTTTTTGGATAACTTTCTTACTGCATCCTAAGGTACTAGTATTTCTTGGATTATAGCATATGTAATTGCGTGCGTGTAAAATGAAAGGAGGTAGATATGTATTTGCATGCGTGTAAAATGATAGGATGTTTCCATGAATGTATGCACCACTGTGGATTTGGGTTTGCATGTATGTGTTGGTTTTGAATGTGAAGGTTTTTCTTTTTTCCCTTTTTTGGGTGGTGACCTAACACCCCCCGCCACATGCCCTTGCGGCGACTTACGGGGTATTATGTAGATGTAGATGTTGGATGGGATGAAGGGAGGAAAGAAGTACACAGAGATGAAGAGGGACCTGATGTAGTTTAGGTTGCTGGATTGGGTTTTGTTTGGAGTTACAAAATATTTATTTGATAGTTGTGTCCATCCAAAAACCTACCTTAACCGGTAGATTACCTAATAAAATCTAAAGTAATTGTCTAATAGTTTAAATCCCAGTTCCTCATCACCACAAGTGCGCTGAAGCACAAATTACAAAGCGAGCGAATGCCACAAAAACAAAAAATTCATTTGGCGGATGTTTGTTCGATTTACAGTACGTACTCCAATTTGAAGCACCAATTTAGTTTATTCATCATTTCCTTAAAGGATCGAGGGGAATTGGAGAATTTTGGGCAAATACTTAAAAATTTATCATTTTTTTATGTCCTAGTCCCGTATTAATAGGGTTAAATGGAGGTCAAGTGTATTGAATATTGATTAAATCTTGTACCCTTTATAGTAGGCAGTATCCTATTTCATCCGAGCTTAGAAAATTTGTAACTACCGAAAGCGTTATATAGTTCCAGGCGACTCTATTACTAATGATTAAGTGCAATGCTGGCAATAAGTATCGCAACGACTGGTGGCGTTCTGTGGTATTTTCCGCGAGAAAATTTCCGATTCCTTATGCGGCGGGCTGGAAACGTTAATGGCCGAGTGGGCGAGGATCCCTGCCCTCTGTGCATATTCAAAATTCGAGCAGGTGCCTCGTTTCCGTTTCGAATAGTAAATTTTTTCTCCCGTCCATAAATTTATGAATACATGATACACCACGGAATGTTGAATTTTTTCTCAAACAGAAAAAAGTACAAATTGAACAAAACATTTTCACCCTTTCCTTTTGTTTCAGTTTGTATTTTTTGGCTTAGACTACGTTCCCGAGGGATTTTTTAGCGATCTAGAATGGTTTTTTCCTATCACTTGGGTTTATTTTAGTCGTAGTGCCCATTTTTTAATAACAGTAACCATTTCAGAATGTTACTCAGCAGGTTTTTTTTTAAGCGGATAAAATAATACTTTGTAATTCCACAGATTTATTTCACAAACACACGACCCGGGTTTCGACGTACAACGTCATCTTCAGGTGCAGACATACAGGCGACCAACATATATATATACCCTTAGACCGGGGGGAGGAAAATTGGGGGGAAGGAAAGATAGAAAAAGGGGGGGGGCTGGGGAGGAGGATGGTGGGGGAGGGGGTTGGGCAAGGCGCGCTTGTGGGTGGAGAGCCAAGCGGAATAGAATGAGTGGGTAATGGAGGGTCGTGGGAGAGGGGGGGGAGGAGTCCCTACCGGATTATCCCTTTACTGGGAGTCCCCAGCAGTTTACTTTATTACTTTATTATTAATTTATTAGGTTACTCAGCAGTTTAACTTTATATTTTATCTCTAGTTTATTCATTGTACCTAGCTGATCGGGGAATTAGGATTATAGGTCCTTACGTCTAAGTTAGGATTTTGTTGGCTGTTACCTACATATTAATATTTTATGATCGAAAAGGTTTTAATATCTTATTGCTCTACGTACGAAACGAGTTTTTATCCATCTCGTGACTGCTACCAAAGAAATAAAAAAGACATGCAGTGGTTTCCCCAGGGAAAAGGTAAAACTGTTCCAATTATGAATTTCCACTAAGCGCCATATTCGTGCAAAGGTGTTACCTCTCTCTTCTTTCCGACAGCGAGGCTGGGTGGAGGACTCTTCCCCATCTCTAATCCTTCGGCTCCATCTCACACCCGGAAAAATAAATGCTGGAATATCACATAACATTTGCTTCTGCTGGCTTTGGGGATAACCCCTGCTCATTGTCTCTCCGCCCACTCTTCTACTCGAGCTACTTGAGAGGCCGGCTCAAGTGATCTTGGGAAAGGCGCTGAAAGGGAAGCTAAAAAGTGCACGTCGGAAACATGAAATATTTACCGATTGAGATTTTGTCTGATCGGCTTTTGCATCTATGCTGTAGGCATCATAATATGGTAATAAATATTTTTGCAAAATAAATAATTGGTATATTCACTTCCGGGATACTGATGTACAATCGCTCGACAATTGTAATTTTCATTATTTTACTCCACTGGTTAAGGTAGATTTTGGATGAACAGCCGAAACAATAATGTCTTGCCTCTCAAGGTAGTAATTTATTTATTTATTATGTTATATATACTTCATTTATTCCAAATTATGGTGATAATAAATAAACCGAAATTATGTATTTACTTGCGGCAGCAGTGGGGTTAAATAACGGAGCCTGTTGCGTCCTTTTCCTGTCAGGATTTCGGGGCCCTAAACGAATGTGTTTAAACGTGATTTGTTTCTCTAGAATTTTGACTGATCCGCCTCAAAAGAACCCTCATAGGAAAGTCTTATGAGAAGACTTATGAGACTCGGCTTATAATGGCTCGGTGGTAAGTCACCCGGCTCCAATACAAAATATAAATGGGTCAGACTCCAAGGAAAGTCTAAACCTTCGTATTCATTTGTTTGTATTTATGACCGTTTATTTTGATTTTACGATTTTGGATGTGCATTCCAATTACAGATTTGAGGAAGGCTTATGACACCATTCCAAGGAATAAAATGATAGCTGTATTGGACAAGACTGGAATAACCCCAACTTCATTCAAACCATTGAAATTTTGTATGCTGACCTCAGGTTTGCTGTGAAATTGGAATAGAGTCACGTTCCAATATGCCAACAATATTGTTTCCTTTAAACCATTTCGGAATCACTTAAAAAGTATGGGGATTCATTCATGAAGAGAAGAAGATGGGAAGTAGAGAGAAGAAGATGGGAAGCAGAGAGAAGAAGATGGGAAGTAGAGAGAAGAAGATGGGAACCACACACTTCATCCTATTCTCTTTCCTGTATTAGACTCAGTTTTACTAATATTGTCAATTTATAATCAGATAAAGATAAAGTTACGAGGTTCCGAAAATCCAGAGAGAGCAAACGGTCGCCTTCAATTTTAGTTTTTTTTTCAACGAATGCAGTATATCCCAATTCACTCTAGATTGATTTATATGCGCGATCGTCCATTTTTTCCATTTCAAATACCTAAGGATAGATTCACTTTCCAAAATTACGTTTTTCCATGCTTCTTAATACAGGTAATAGGACATTAAATAACTCATATTGCCTTGAATATTGCCACCGATGTCGTCGTTTCATATAAATTAATGAAAAAAAAATGAACTGCTCTGCACACGACTTCACGAGCCCGGCTTCGGAGTAACTTAACTTGGGCACACAAATATTTTCACGCGCTGATCATTGGAGAACCACAACAAAAAAATTAAGTGATTATAGTCAAATAAAATAACCAAACGCTCATAACCAGAGTGCCGAAAAAAGTGTTACTTCCCAGACCAATTACGTAAGCAAAAACCTAAAGAATGTGCAATGAAAACGAAAGAGTCAAGTGCATAAAACAAAAAATCGAACGTAAGCGGAGAAATATGAAACCTATTGCCTCAGATGGGAAAACAATTTGTTCAATTGTTATCCTTAATGAGTAAATCTTTTGTAAGGTAAATCTCAACCATTTTTTTCTACGAGGGTCATCCGGAAAGTAGTACCCGTTCGTGAAATAAAGACACAAAAGTAAATATTAACAAACATAAAAAATTTTATTTGAAAGAGGATACTTTAAACTACTTCTCAACATAATCTCCAAGCAAATTAAGGCATTTGTCATAACGTGTGACAAGTTTCTGTATTCCTGCTGCATAGTCCTTCGCCGCCAGCTCATTGAGATACAGGGTCACTCCTTCTTTAAGTTCTTCATCGCTGTCAAATCTTTTTCCTGCCAAAAAGTCTTTAAGCTTTGTAAAGAGATGAAAATCTGAAGGGGCCAAGTCCGGGCTATACGGTGGATGGTCGAAAGTTTCCCATTTGAATTGCTGCAAAAGTTTTTGTGTTATCCCAGCTGCATGAGGCCTGGCATTGTCATGAACGAGAATGACACCAGTAGACAATAGACCTCGCCGCCGATTTTGTATTGCCCGCCGTAATTTCTTTAATGTTTCACAATACGCATTGGCATTAATAGTGTCTCCACGGGCCATAAAATCAATAAGCAATACACCTCGTCGATCCCAGAAAATGGTTGCCATGAGTTTCCTGGTGGACAGAACTGTCTTGAATTTTTTTGGTTTGTTTGGTGAATGAGCATGATGCCACTCCATTGACTGTCGTTTACTCTCAGGTGATGCATAACAAACCCATGTTTCGTCACCAGTAATTATGCGAGTCAAGAAAGAGTCTCCTTCATCAGAATAACGTCCCAAAAACGTCAGTGCTGCAGCCATACGCTTGGTTTTGTGCTCATCTGTAAGCATGCGAGGGACCCATCTTGCACAAATTTTTGCATAATGCAGATGGTGTTTAACAATTTCATGAACAATTGTTCGAGAAACATTGGGAAAATGCTCACAGATGTCATCAATTGTGACGCGCCGATCGTTCCTCACGAATTCGTCAACTGAGCTCACCAGTTGGTCTGTAATGACAGACGGTCTCCCCGAACGCTCATCGTCGTGTGTGTTCCCCCTCCCCATGTTGAAGTTGCGACACCACCGCCGAACAGACGACTCGTCCATTACATTGTCTCCATACACCTCCTTTAATTGGCGATGAATATCACATGGGCGAACGTTTCTTGCATTGAGGAATTTAATCACTGCCCTCACTTCACAACTGGCGGCGTTCTCAATTTTTTTAAACATTGTAAACAATCACAGAAATAACACAGGCAATGCTAGCGTCACGCAACTTGGCTCAGAGAAGGCAGACAAGCCACTGAAGCTATCTGACCTCGTCCAGCGGCTACTCGCGTCGTCAGCACTTCATGCGGCACGAACGGGTACTACTTTCCGGATGACCCTCGTATTTTCTCACAGCCGGGTTGTAATGGTTAAGTTGAAAAGCGCAAGTATCCCAGCTTGCAGAAAAAGTTCTTCATGGGTAACCTCTGGCATTCAGCAAAGAGAGACCTCTTGCTCTTTTATCACCTCCATTCATGCCGATGTTTACACTTTTATAAGACTGAAGGTCGGGGGCACTTACCTGGGGCATGGCGCCACTTTACCCGGAGAATTTCCTTCTTATAGAATTATGTATTGGTCGGAAGTTGGAAAAGCATTTCTCCGTCACCGTTTGAGATGCCCGAAAGAAAATCTCGTCCAGTAATTTACAAGTAAACAGAATGTTCACTAGTATTTTCTTAACAACCTTCCTCTGCGTCCCTGTCCTCAATTACCTCTTCCTTGTGAAAGTATATTTGCGTAATGCAATTCTTCTTGTAATGTTCATACTACTTTGACGAAATAGGGATCAGCGGAGTATATTTGAAGTTAGAAATGAAGAGAATGGGACTCGCAGCCAAGTGTCATTCATTTCCAGTGCAGTGAGGTCCCCAAAGAATCAAATGCAAACCCCATCGTGGGTTCCCAGCTGAAGTGGTGTGCCTGAGGTGGGGGATAGAGCAAGAATTGAAGCAATCGTTAACTGAGACATCATGGAAGGAGGCGTGTTTGGGGATTGGGACACATGCTGACAGAGGAAGTAGGGTTGCCATAGGCACCGTGATTGTCGATACGGGCATTGAGGGGTTGGTACTTTTTTCCGCTATGGAAGGCAACAAATTGTTTAGGGTTTAAGTGATGAATGACATCGCTAGAAATGTGAGATGAAGTAGGAAGGCCTGGGAGATGATTTTTTAGTCCTTCGGGGAAGAGAAGTGGTCAACATAGGGCCATTTTTACATGTAGATCGATTGGTTGGAGTAGGTGCGGATTTGGGTTTTCGAGTCCGAGTTCTTTTGATTTTTCGGATGCCTGCAATTTTGTTGGGCCGTTCAATATTTAAATGAGGGGCATCTTTTATTTTAAAGGATACTTTCCCTAGTTTTGTAGTTAATCAGAATAAGGAAAAGATCGATTTGAGAGGCATTATATCTGCCACAAATTCGGAGACTTCGGCTTGAAAGGGAGTTGGAAAGAGATGGGTACAGCATCTAGTGGATTAATGACTGTTTATTGGTAGGTTTCTTGTAGATAGAGGTATGGAATATTTGGTGTATTAGATGATATTATCTTAGCTGCACAAATGTGTACAATTCAAATGGCACTAGCATTTCGGCACACCTCGGTAATAGACTGCCAGTGTATGTACGAAAGAGGTTGATATATAAGACTCAGTATAAATGAGCAACAACAATATCTTCAGATTTCCAAAAATAATGAAGAGGTGCACAGGGAATAGGCTGAATGCTGCTACATTCAAATTCTCAAAAATAGGGTAATTCAGTAAAAATTCTACAAACAAACGAAATATATATTAAAGTGCTGTCACTTGCAAGGCAATGCACTAGCTGGTTTACGCGAAGTCGCTACCAATAATTTGTTAGTGAAGTATATTACTTTTGCAATAAAAGTTCAGAATTTTTTTAATTGACCTCCTACTTGAGTATATATATTTAACAAATATCCTTCGTGAGTATTTTCGACCATTGTGTGTGACAGCGCTTTCATATACATTTCGTTTGTTTGTATGATATCTATACGCATGCTCATGTGGGTAGATGTTCGCTTGCTAGCTTGCGATGTTTTTGTTCATTCGATTATCGCATTTGACTGCATCCGTGTTTAGAATTTTTACTGAATTGCCCTATTTTTGAGAATTTATGTGAGAGGATGTTTTCCTATAAACCGCCCCTCCTGTAACTTGTGCCCTGCCTTCCACGTGGATGAATGCAACACCACCCTTTCCCTCCGCATGAATAACCACCGCCACTCCTCTGAATCTCCCATCTTCCTTTATTATCCTATCCCTACCCACACTGCTTCCCACGACCAATCTTTCGAATGCCGTTTCTCTGTTTCGGGATTTAAACCCTTCCCAAATCTGCAAGCAGCATAGAGATGAGAACCCGCGAGAGGGCGCATCTGAGTGCTCCAGTCATTTAAACCTCCCGGGCTGAACACAGCCCGCTGAAAGCATCCAATAGCCGCCTACATATCCCCTCCCACCCCTTGTCCGTTTTGTATTCTTCCCTTACATCTCCTTCCCTCACCACCACCCCCTCACACATACCCTCTCTGCTCTTCCCCCAAGAGCGGAATTCTGATGGTGACGGCCGTGCATAAGCATTCAAGAATTTTGAAGGATGGCGGCAAAAGTCGACAAAGAAAAAATTAAGTATGCGCTTCCGCATGGCGGCGGTCTGCCTTCGTCAGCGGAGGAATTAAGTCTGCTGAAACCCTTCTCCATTAAAGTAGCCAAATTTGATGTCATCTATTTCAACCGATTCGCTCCCTACTTCTCTCTTTCCTTATATGCCGGCAAGTGGCGTCATTGACGGCCGGCCAAGGGAAAGAGGGAGAAGGAGAGGACCAATTGCTATAAATAATGATAATAAAGATTAACGAAGTCATTAGCTACAGGCGAGATATATATAAATGAAGAAGAACACAGATTGGGTCTGAAAAATAAAAAAATAAAAACTTTAAATTTCTAAATGGATACTAGGATAGACTAAGCATGTTGTGTTGTCCAAAGTTATTGCGATTTCCTGCAGCGGAATCGCACCCGATCGTGCGTATTGGTCGGGTTCCGCACCAAGCATAGATTCCCGCGCACCTACTCCACCTGGTAGAAACCAATTGGTGCAAACGACCTCTCACTCGCATCGCTTCCAGCAGTTATGACTCGCGGTGCCCCACTGCTACGTCATTCTTTCCGTCGAGCTCCCAATGCCATCTCATCCTTTCATTTTCGCACGGCTCGGGGTGGGAAAGTTTCTCCCTGTCGCAGGGCCTTCCTTCTTCCACCCGACAACTCCTTCCTCCGCTCCTTCAATTACCCCCACGGCGACGCGCTCTCGAGATATGGGGGAACCGCGGATTGAGTGCGTCGCACAGATTAACGGTCTTGCCGGTCGACTCTTGCGATGCGGAAACGTATTCAATGGGACGCCCCGTTTCGAGGTCGCCTCGTGGACCCCTCTCCCACCTCCACCCAATCACCCGTGCCGAGGGAAACTGCCTTCCAGCCCGCCCCTCGTGCGTCCACCTTCCCCGCTCGTCCGCTGAGCCGTCCTACTCCACAATCCCCCTCTCCCCCCTCCGCAGTTGGATAACTTCACGGCTCTCACCCGAGAGACGCTCATATAACTACGAGCCCTCGCAGAGTAGTGTCGGCAAACTCCTCGACATGCAGTGCCAGCAACAGTCGCCGCCGCCCGCGGAGAGCTTCGAGATGCAGGCAAGCACCTCGCGGACGTACCTCGAGCCTTCGGAGACCCCGGCGTTCCGCGCGCGGGAGAAGTGGTCCAAGGGGATAGAGTTCGTGCTCTCGGGCATCGGCTTCGCGGTCGGCCTCGGCAACATCTGGAGGTTCCCGTACCTGTGCTACAAGAATGGCGGAGGTGAGACCGAGTCATCCCCGAGAACAAAACTTCCGAGTGTTGTTTTCCGCTTAAAAATTTAAAGAGCTTTCTATCGTTTTACAAGATAGGTATGGTGGAAGACGTTTGTGTATTCTGGTGACGATGTTTTTGATCGGCTCATTCGTTTCTTTCTCAAAGAAAAGTTACGATTTGTGCAGATGGAAATGATACTAGTGCTATGACCGGTGCATTGTTCTCTTCATGCTGAGACATTCAGTGATCCAGTGATGAATTAAATGTCATAATCGTCAGTATTTCAGCCCTAAGATTGATTTAGTGCGGCCTTATGTTATTCTCTATTCAGTGGTATTCCCTCACCCCTTACGCTCCTTAATTTTTCCTATATTCTTGTCCTTTCCTCTTCCTCGCGGGTTCTTCCCTTTAATTTCCTCTTCTCTTATGCTTCTAAATATTCCATTGAGCCTCAAAGTGTGCCCAATCCATCTAGCTCTTCTTTGACGTTGACCTATCCATATGGTCTTTTCCTCTTCTGCTCGTCTTTTTTTCTCCTCAATTCCTGCTTTTTCTGTCCAGTCAATCTTCAGCATTCTCCTTCAGCACCTGTTTTAAAGGCTTCTGTTCTTCGCGCGACTACCTTTCCAATTTTCCGTTTAATTTGGACGAGCTGCTTTCCTTGTCCACAACCTCAGGTTCTCAGAGCATAGTAGTTACCCTTTCTTCTTGGGCACCTTCTTAGGTTGACTATTCTTCGCTTGACATCGGACGACCTTCTGCAATCCCAATTTATGCTGCTGCCTAGGTATATTGTTCTTGTTCATCTGTTTTTGTATTCTGTATTGTTCATGTTCCCTAAGTATTTGGTACATAGTATTCAGAGTTGCTTGCAGGTCCTCTCGCGTTACTTCTACGATCTCATCTGGGAACCGGAAACATGTTAATTTCTTCACAATTCACCGAGATTCCTTTGATGCTCATTTCTTGTGCTGTTTTCTTGATATGATGAATAGTCCGGGCGAGAAGTTGCGTCCTTGTTTCTGACTTATTTTTTTTAATTTGGATTTATATTTTCCTTCCGTTTTTCATTTACATGGTTTTACCTGCTTCTTGTGGTGATGATGAATTATTCTTCTGTCGTTTTAATCTATTCCAAGCGAATTTTGTATATTGAGCATCCTGTTCTATTCGACGTTGTTGAAGCCCTTCTCCAAATGCATGAGTGCCACATAAATTGGCTTGTTTACGTGTATCATCTATTTAAATTCAATAGTTAAATGATTGATATTGCTGAAAAAAAGTAACTGTTAGCAAACCCTTGTTATTTGTGTGATAATTCATTATAAGTATTATTTCGTGTGATGTAATAATTATTTCTGTAGATTGTCAGTACCACAAAATGTTAAATTAGGAATTTTTAAGACCATTCCATTTATTACCAAACCAAAAGAAGAGAGACTCATTCTATCGGTATAGGAAATGTTGAAAACAAATCGAAACGTCGCAGGAAAAATTAGGGAAAATAGTTAGGAATATTAAAACCTAGTCTATCCACTTCGATGCAAAAATCCTTTAAGCAGCAATAAGATGGACAGGTATGTGCCATTTAAATGAAAGTTTCAATTTATGTTTTAAATGGAATTATTTTTTATAAATTAATAATATTTATACAACTGTAAATTTTGTTCACCAATATGGCTACGGAAATGTGCTTAGATTTTAGGATTTTTCGGACCGTTTTAAGATTTTCATTCTCATATTTAAAATTCCTTACTACATTAAAAGAAATTCAGTGACGGAAATATTTTAATACTTGAGTAACATTAGATACATTGAAAAATTTTCAAAATTTGAATGCATGTAGACGCTTTTGGCAAGAGGCAAGAGTTAGATCCTAATATTTATATTTTTCAGGATTGATGAGATAACTATTGGATGTCAGTTAATTTACGGATTAGCACGTCAAAACTTAGGTCCTGAGTGTGTATCTGTAGGTAGATAAAAAACTATTTATGTGTCATACTCCACAAGAGTGCTTCCATATTTTTTGTTACCATACTCTTATCTTGAGCAGTGTACTTTCTTGCACCTGCCTTCTTAGCGCGAGCTATTCTTTGCATGAAGTTACTTAAACCACACGTTAGACTATTACCGAGATGGTTAAAAGATCCCACTGGTAATAAGTTTTTACTTATCGCAACGTCCTCCATCTTCTTTCTTTCTTTCTATCGGTTGAAGATAGGATTTCAGTTTTCTTCCAGTTAAATCCCCTGGTCAGTTTATGAATTCTTCTGTCATGCCTGCTGTTCTTCTAGATTCAATGCCATTACTGAGAAGACATCTGCAAAACAAAATATGTACATATTTTCTCTGTTCTCCTCGACTCAGTTGACGCCTAATTCTTACATTACTTTTATCGCCCCTTCCAACTATTTGTTGAAAATGACTGTGAGGATATGTATTCTTTTTTAACTCCTTTATTTATTTACGCATTTATTTTTCTTTCGTAATTCACTCGCATGCCGCGTCTTGTTTTTTTATAATTGATAAATAACTCCTCCGCCTTTGTAATCTTATGCCAAGTGTTTCCTGGAATTCCATGTATTTCCACAACAATTCGTCAAAGATGTTCTAACATCAGTCCACATGTGACACATAAAAGTTGCCTTTTACGTGCAGGTTTCATTTTTTTCTATCAATATCATTTGCAAAAATTTCTTTTCCTCCTCCAATTTACCTTTCTCGTACGTGTTTTTCTTCCGAGTCTCCGTAGTACGACGTAATTTTTATTTGACCTCACTTCTTGTTTTTGTACAGCAGTTTGCTTTGATTGGATTTTACTCAATAGTTATTTCTGCGCCAAAATTGTCTGTTTCTTTCTATTCATGTTCCCAGCACCTTAATAGCGTCCCCTGTTGCCTTACCATTCCCGAATTCTCAATGGCCTTCGTCTATTAAGTACGTTGCTATAAATTTCAATATCCTGTTTATTATTTTAAGGTTTATGTTTTTTTTCTATTTATCTTTTTCCTACGTGTTTTTCTTCCGAGTTTCCGTAGTACGATGTAATTTTTATTTGACGTCACTTCTTGTTATTGTACAGCAGTTTGGTTTGATTGGATTTTAGTCAATAGTTATTTCTGCGCCAAAATTGTCTGTTTCTTTCTATTTTTAATAGCGTCCCCCGTTGTCTTACCATTTCCGAATCGCTTAGTAAGTACGTTGCTATAAATTTCAATTTCCTGTTGATTATTTTAAGTTTTATGTTTTTCACATCTAAAATTAAACGTATAATTCCAAAATCTATAATTTTTCCATCTCCACACACAACACTTTCCATCAAGTTTACGATCTCAGCATTTTTTTGTTTACATTGATTCACGACCGTAGCTACGTTCCTTGTATATTTAAATTAAACTTTCCATCACGTTTCCTGGCTCTATTGGTTTCTCGAACAACATGAGTTTAATTCTCCGTATATACTTCCTCCCAATCCCGTATTCTGCCATTTCCGTCTCTCTTTCCTCCTCAGCATCTCTCATGTAACCGACGGCTTGCTATTCCTCTAAGAGTTTCCCTTTCACTTGTTTCCTCTGCAGCTCTTATTTTCCATTTTCCAACGCCTATTCACCTATGTATCATATTTTTTATTCTTTTTTTCTGAATTTTATTATTTTACTTCTTGTTACTCCTTCCTTTTTATTTCCGTTAAAGCTTCTACATCATCTCACTTTCGTGCTCCCCTCCAATTTTTAATCCTCTGGAGTTAAATCACATTTTGACCACGAAATCATTGAGTGATCTGCACGAACATTCTAATTACTAACTTCTATCCTTGCACTGTATATTCATGTAATGACAAGCACGTAAATAAATCAAGGCACTAGATAATATTTACCATCTACAAAAAAATTGTCAAATGCATATGTAGTAAGTTCAGGGGCGGATCTCTCAGCTTTTACAAATGAGGTGAACATACGAGATAACCTGCCTAAATACCTACTTGGCTTACTAGGACAATTTTTTCTCAAAAATCTTTTAGGAGTTGGACGCCAGTGGGGGAGTACTTAGGCCCATGTGTACACGTAGGCTGTAAACGTTGATGAAAGGCAGATTAAGATTTAGAAGAAGATTTAAGTATTTAAATTAATTATTAAGCATTAAATTTTTAAGCATTAATTAAAGCATTAAAAAATTTAAGATTAAGAAGATTTAAGCATTTTAAAGTGTGATTTCGCTCCATGTGCTTTTCATCGAATCCTTTGAGGAGGCTGAAATGGACAAGCGTTTTCAATCTCCGTGACATTGACGTTGGACGAACTGAGTCCCACATTCCCCGTCGGGTTTTCCCGCTGCCACAATTTCCCCGCTGTACGATTTTCGTCTTTCAGTAGGTCGGATGTGACTTGTATTATCTAGTGGATATATTTATTTTATTAACAAACTTATAATCATATGTGTCAAAACAATGTACTCACCACCCGATTTCATGTAAACATTTTGCAACAAAAAACTAGAAATCATCCAACTTGTTTTTAAATTGTGTCATTAACGTTTTGAGTGGCAATGGAGAGCACCGATTCACTTTTATAGAATATCCTTTATTATGGCTGCTAAAATATTTGTTCGGAAAACGATGTCAATCTCGCAAATCACCACGTGCCGTTACACATGTGTTTCCTCCCGCCTTTCAGACCCCACAATGTGCATTTCAAATGAGGCATAACAATTCCACAGTTAATATTTATTCTAAACGACCATGCTCCTACCACTGTGTGGCTACATCGGGTGGTTATCGCGTGATGATGACATACAGTGGTGAAAACATGGTCATTTAAAATAAACATTAATTGTTGGATCGATGTTTCATTTTATCACCACGGTGGAAATTTTCCACAAAATATTGGCTAAAATAGATTCATTCACCTCACAAAGGTTTTTTTAGTTAAAAAAATTAAAGCACATATCTTTCTATTATATGCGCAGAATTTTTGGCACGGTATTCATGACTAAATATGTTTTTGACAAACAACTCCCGAAAACCTGACTTTACATGTACCGAATAGTTCTCACGCCCACACGAGCCTTGCTTCATTTTTCTATCGTCCTTTTTCGTTGTCCGTCGCGTGTTGGAGTCACCTCAATGTGAACACTTTTTCTTGTGATGCCGCGAGAAATAGTTCCCGATATTTGTGGCTTCGTATCTGTTATAGAGACTGCAATAATGTTCGAGGGCGTAATGGCAACTTAGGGTTAACACTATTCCTTCATCATTTCCTGCGAATTGTCGTACAGTTAAACCAATTTCAAACTTAGATGCTTACTCTATTTTTAACAGTAGAGGTAGTAGGTAGTTTCGAATTGAATTTCGATGGACGGAAGTCTCCTTTCGAAGGAAATTTTTCTTCTATCGGGCCACATCGTGCACCAGACGTCCCAGGGGCTGGACCATTAGATTTGGGAAGAACACTATTCCCGAAGCAGTAATCGAACCCACCACCTTTGGATCAGCAGTCAATCGCGTTATCCACCCTGTTACTACCCCAGTCGGCTGAATGCGATGACTATATCACTTAACAATCGATGGATCTGTTCGATATCCGGTGTGGGTGAAGGTTTTTTGCATTGTGAACCTTTTGGCAAGTATCTGTGCCACAACCGGTGATTTCTCTAAAATAGTTTCCACAGAGTATCCCACTTTTTCTCTGAATTCACTCGAAGGAAGACGACTGAAATTATCCTTTAAAGAATGTTTTCTCAAAGCCTTTGAATTTCCCACTCCAATGCACCAATACACTCAAGTGAAGGTTTTCATGAACTTTTTTCTGGATTCTATGCTTTTATGGTTATTGACTAGAAAATTCTTCTTCTTTTGAAACGCTTGTTTTGCCAAGACTATTTTTCTCTTAATCTCAGTCTCACGTGTATTTTTGTTGTTAATAATACTCCCCATGTAGCAAAAATTTTCAACTTGATCCAAGGTAGTGTTGTTCATTTTTATGTCAGTTTTGAAAATTTCTTTTCTGTTTTTTATTACCATTATCTTGGACTTCTTCTTTTTACTTTCAATTTCATATCTTTTAGGCCTCTGGTTAGTATTTTGAGCATCTTATTCATGTCCTTTTCAAATTCTACAATTAGTGATACAATATTAGCAATGCGGACACTGTGAATTATTTTTCAATTTACTTTGACCCGTTTAGTCCTTTCTTTCATTTCTGTAATTGCTTTCTCGATAAACAAATTAAATTGGTAGAGGGATAGGGGACAACCTTGCCTCACGCCTTTTTTATGTTTGCTACTTTACTGCAAATATTTGTATCAATTTCGATTTTCTGTGAATTGCACAAATTTAAAATCACTCTTCTATCCTTCCAATCTAGTTCATTTTTCGTCAATACTTGGAATAGTAGTTTCAGTCAACTTTGTCATATGCTTTTTCTAAATCTAATAAAGACCACATATGTCTTTCCATTATTCTCTATCATCCACTCTAAAATCTGTGGTATTGCAAATATCGCTTCCCTGATTCCTCTTCCTGTCCGAAATCCAAATTGATCATCTGCTATATTTTGGTTGATTTTTCCTTTTTTCTATGTCAAATAGAATATTCGAAGTGTGTGAAATACTGGAAATTGTTCTGTAATTGGAATAGTCTGTTGTGATACCTTCCTTGGGGATTGTAACAATTTAACTGTAAGTAAAATCTTCAGGCACCTTTCCTATTTCATGAAGTTCGTTAATCATTTTGAACAACTGTTCTTTTGTTATATCGCTTAGATTTTCAGTCTTTCTCCGGGTGTATTGTCTGGGTCTGCTGGTTTGTTGCCCTTAAAACTTTTCAAAGCAAAAATAAATTCTTCTCTGGTTATAAAAGGACCTAGCCTATCTTTGTCTATACTTTTCTCATTCCTTCTTTGGTATGATTATTTTATATCTCTATTCCATTGTACAATTCTTCTGTTCTATTTGTACCCTTTATATAATTCTTCTATGTACAGTGGGTGAGAGATGGCTCTCGCCCACTTCATCGTTTTCAAAGTTTATACAATTTCCATTTTTATCTTGAATCACATTTGTTCTGGTCCTTCGCTTTAATTGAAGTAATTAAATTGTTGTATATTGTCTGTCCAATCTACCCCTCACAAATTCCTCTTCTATTTCCTCACTTCTTTTTTTCGTCCTTTTTTCTTTCCCTTCCCGAAATGTTTATGCATTTCATTCTTTAGCTTTTTGTATTGTCCAAAATCTTTCCTTCTCGTCTTATTTCTTTCTTTAAAGGGATCTAATATTTCTTCACTAATCAGTGGTGTTTGCGGTTCTAATTTTCTTTTTCCTTTAATGTGTTGTGCCATTGTTTTAATGAATTTTTTCAAATGTTCCCATCCTTCTTTTTCCCCATTCAACTTATTTATTGTTTTGCCAGGTTTGGGTAACCTTTCTTTAAATTTTTGTAAGTACCATTTCTTTGGTGTATTTCTTTGGCATTTCTTGAACCTAATAATGCACTTCACCTTTTTAGGTGGTCACAATCCGCTTCGAAACGGATATGTTTGACTAGGCTTCATCGGATTCCTTTATCTTTGTTTGACTGGTATATAGTCTATTTGATAGCTTTTTGTCTCCCCTGGTGCTCTCCATGTAGAAATTCTACTGAAGGGGACATCTAAGAATGTATTTGTAACTATCATTTCGCATTGTTCACAGAAATCAATCACTGTTTCTCCTCTGGTGTTCTTTTTCTTAATCCAAACTTTCCAGTCCATTTTTGGCTGGTTGTTTGACCAAAAGATGCATTAAAATCACTCATTATAATAAGGTTATCTTTTTTAACAGTAATTTCATAAGTTCCTCTATCTGTTCATAGACTTGTTCTACTTCCTCATGTTGGCTTTTGGTTGTTGGTCACTATACTGTTATTATACATAAGTTTACAGGGCAGACTTTGATGTTAATCATAATTATTCTGTCAATGTAATGATATATGTTGATAAGATTATTTTTCCATTTTTTTCTTAAGGTTATTTATGGCCATTCCATTTCTTCCTGGTTTAGTATTCCCACTATGGATAACTCTAAATTATTCAGCCATAAAATACCAATTATCAGCTCATCTTGTTTCGCAGACACCTAGGATTTCCATTTCAGCTTTTCTCATAGCAATTTTGACTTCTTCAAGTTACCCAGGTTTCCAGAGGAATATTACGTTCCATGTTCCTATTGTGAATTGATTCTCGAATCTTTCCTTGCTTATAGCTTTATCCAAACCCCCCCCCCGTAGTTCCGATTGGGGGAACATGAGACTCCGAAATATTTTGTATTAGACGTAGCCATATTTGAACTTGGAATTGCTTAGGGTTCTTAAGGTATGAGTGTTTGAATAAGTCATTTTTAGTGATTTTTCGGAATAATGGAACTTAAATGTCCCCTTCTCCTTCCCCCCGTCGACTTTTTCTGCCTCCCAAGAGATCAAAAGACTCCTAGGAAGTCCTAGTGAGCTTTTGAGAATTAGTAGGGAGAGTAAAATTGAACGTAAAGACTGACTTTTAATAATCAAACCACTTTACTTTTCCACATAAACTATGAGTTTATGTGGAAAAGTAAAGTGGTTTGATTATTAAAAAGCAGTATCAAGATTTTCCACCAAGTTACGCCAGAAACTGTTTTATGAAGGTAAAGAGTCTACAACTAACGTATTTGTGTTGTTAATCAGAATGTGCAGAATGACTAATTAGTGATTGTCAAACATATATATATATATATATATATATATATATATATATATATACATAAAAATATATTTATTTATAAATGGTGAGGAAAGAAATAAACAAGGGGATAATTTCTTTTTACCGTGGAAAAAATCTTTACGAAGATTAGTAGGGGAGAGGGGAGATCGAAAGGTGTGCGAATACCGGAATAAATATTTTTGGAGCCTGGGGAGTTAATAAAGAATGGATATTTGTCTGAGTTAGAAAAAAATTCCTGTGGATGATACTGTACCTACATTATAGTATGTAAGTGTATGCATTAAAGTATTGATTAGATAGAAGTGCGGGCAATAGAAAAGCACGAAGGAAATATTCAACGCCGGTATCGTCGTGTTGAGCGAATGGAAGGGAGTCAAATTACGAAACAGATAAACGAGAGAAAAGTGAATGGTTTGTGAGAGGAAAGGGTAGACCGAGAAATAAACGGGTGAATGTGATCTAAGAGACTCTCAAGACGAGGAATCCAGAATTATGAGGGACGTCTGATTACGAACAAAACGTTTAAGAAATGTGACAGAGGAGAAGAAAGTATTCAAAGACTTATTAGTTTGGGAGGAATTAGTAATGGTAGGCGAGTTTCCTGAAATAACCTACACCCAGGCTGTGCTGTATTTGCCTACTCCGAAAAGGAAGACGACGAGGCGTGGCGAGACAGGCGTGAATGCGAGAAAGAAAGATTGCGGCGACCCACGGATTTCTTCAGCCTAGCGAAGCTTTCATGTATCGATATTGCCTACATCCCAGGAGGGAATCCAGGGCGGCTCAATCCTGCAATTCTCGCCCGTCAGGCAGCGCCCATGGCGGAACTGTCCCTTCGAATGGTATCCAGTGCTCATGGTACCCATTGTCATCTCGTCATATTTTTTGTCCACGCCCTAACTCCATCGGCCACGAGGAACCGAAGGCAATCCCCCCCGTGGACGGCTACCGTAGCGAGAAACCTAGGCATCCAAAAATCACACAAGGGACGCCCAACGCTTCTCAGACTTCGATGACGGATCGGAAATTATATTTTAGAAACCCTGATGATGGACTGAGATAATAAAAATGTCATGATAAGCTATTATCACATTTTCAAGGATTTTCCAAACTAATCGTAAATACATTAAGAGTAGGACGAAATATTTAACTCATTTGTTTGAAAGGAAGTCAGGTTATTTCAGTTAGGTAATTCAGTTGTTATTCAATTCAAGGAAATGGCACGGGTAGTGAAAGATGAATCCCCATACTATGTCCGCTTCTATTCTTATTAGGGATCAACCATATGTAAAAGCCTTTTATATCGCAAAAGTACGTAGAAAGAAATACGATAAAAATCATCGGGTAAATAATTACTATCTCTGAACATTCCACTTTCACTGTTGTTTAGAAGGAACGTTCAGAATATTTAATGTAAAATAACTGTTTAACGATTGCAAATTGCTATCTCTAGAAATGTATCATTTATAGAACTAGAAACTTTAATTAACGTTAATTCATGTATTAAGAGATAAATGAATTTTAGATCCATCAATTCCCTCCTTCTTCCGCTAAACAATACAGTTTCACTCGGATGTACACCTCCATTGCCTTTTAAATTCAACCGACATGTGTTACTTAGCGCATGATTTACATTTTTTTAATTAAAATTTTCGTTGTTTTTTCAGCAGTGCAGAAAAAATTAGACTAATTTCCTCATATCAACGTTGAATTTCAAACATAAGCCCTTCAATACAATACTTGGGATGTTGTTCAATATTCTGACATGAATCTAAAATTCTTCCTGATATGTTGCCATTGGAAAGTGACACCTGACTCATCGTTTTCGTAATCTCTCTTCGGGAAACCACCTCAATTGTTATTCCCAAGACTTTCATCTTGGGCAGTCTAGAGTATCGTGCCCGCCAGGATTAGAGGCAAGGCTTCCGCGTTCGTTATCTCCCGAAAATCTTTCCAAGCAAAATCTGGAGTAGCAGCGTATAAGACACAGAAGAAGACTGGATTATTTAGAATAGGAACTTGGAATGTTAGGAACATGTTGAGGACGGGAAAGTTAGAGAATGAAACCGAGAGATGGAAAGAGGAAATATAGATGTTTTAGGTCAATGCGAGTTGAGATGGAAAGATAATAGGGGTTACTTGAGTGATAGTTATAGAGTTATACACAGTGGAGGAGATGAGAGCTAGCGATGGGATGCAATATTATTGAATAAAAAGGTCGGAAGAGGGCAGGTAGTTAGGATAAGACCAACATACCACCAATCAATCATAAGAGGAAGAGGTGGATAGGGTATACGATCAGTTAGAGGACATAATCACATGTGTCAATCCGGAGGAAGATTTGATAGTGACGAGGGAAGGAAGAGACATGGAGAGATACATTCAAACACAAAATCCCGCTTAATTAAAATTGGCAATTTTCCACAAAAATTACCAAAAATTGGCAATTTTCCACATTTTTGTGGAAAATTGCCAAATTTTATTAATCATGATATTCCACCATATTACGCCTGAAACGTCTCTTTTTATATGAAATCCCGCAATATTACGACCAAATATTCGTTCACATGAAAATAGATATATGAAAAATGGATAGGTATAATATATGTATATATATATATATATATATATATATATATATATATATATATATATATATATATATATATATATATATATATATAGATGATTTCTTCGAAGTAACACGGAAGTGTTGAATAAAAAAAAGAAGAAAGAAAGAAAAGAATAAAAAAAAGAGTCATATCTTATCTTCCGAAGAAGACGGAGCTCAAGTCCGTCGAAATTATCAAGATAATATTGTGAGTGTTCTTTTTATGTGTTCTCGTGCTGTGTGTTACTGTCTAAGTTATATATATATATATATATATATATTATTATTATTAGGTAATCTACCGGTTAAGGTAGGTTTTTGGATGGACATAACTATCAAATAAATATTTTGTAACTCCATACAAAACCCAATCCAGCAACCTAAACTGCATTAGGTCCCTCTTCATCTCTGTGTACTTCTTTCCTCCCTTCATCCCGTCCAATATCCCTATCCTGTTCCTACTCTTTCCTCGCTTGGCCCACATTCTCCCCTCTATTACCTTCTTCAACATTCCACTACCGCTCAATACGCCTTTCATCCATTTTTCCTGCCTCCATAGGATTTCTTCCAACAAACCCCTCTCCTCACCCACCATCTCTAGTACTTCCTCATTTGTTTTCCTTTCGATCCATTTCACCTCCTCCATTCTTCTCCACACCCACATTTCAAAGGCCTCCAATCTACGTCTATCCTCCTGCTTCAGTGACCACGTTTCCGCGCCGTACATAGCTACGCTCCATATCAGAGTTTTTACGAGTCTTGTCTTAACATCTCTACTCAACGTCCCCGTCATCAACTCCCTCCTCCTTGAGAAAGCCTCCTTGCCTAGCGCAATTCTTCTCCTTACGTCCCTACCACATTGACCGTATTGGTCGAAAACGCTTCGGAGATATGTAAACTGTTCTACCTGCTCTATTTCTTCCCCACCTATTTTAATATTTAGCTTAGCCTTTTTCTTTCTGGGAAATCTCATAACCTTTGTTTTATTAATATTGATTCTCATTCCATATTTATCGCACTGAACCTCCAGTTCACTCAGCAATGCTTGAAACCCCTTCGCTGACTGATCAACTTATGCTTGGTTGCATCATCAGCAAACCTAACCGATTTTACGAATTCCCCTCCGACTTTCATTCCTACCTCCAGTTCTTCCCATGCCTCTTTAATCATTTCCTCTACATACAGATATCTCATTTCCTCGTATACGTTGAACAGTACCGGTGACAATGGGCAACCCTGCCTTACACCTCTTCCTAACACTGCCCATCCGGACTCTCCGTTCCCCACTCGCACCTGAGCAGTATGAGACATGTACAGGTTGCGGATCAGTCTCCTGTCCCTCCAATCCATTCCTATTTTCTCAACTCAGAATCTAAGAATCAACAAAACTAAGTTCTGTTCCTAATTCCTCTTGAGCAAGGTAGTTGCACCACCGAAAATTCGAGAACCAGTGAGTCCCTCTTTTATATGCTATATTTTCTGTGTTTGTTATGACTATTAGTGAATTTACATTATGTATATATAATTAATATATATATACATATATATATATATATAAATGTATATATATGTAATAAATATATATATATGAATAAATTTATATATATATATATATATATATATATATATTTCAAGACAGTGATTTCGAAAGCCGCAAAATACACTATATTAACGGGAAAAGGATAAGAAAACCATGGATCACGGATGAGATGATTGCAAATATGGATGAGAGAAGAAGATGGAAAAATGTAAACACAGAGTTAGGCAGAATGAAGTGCGAAGAGTTAAACAATAATATGAGAAGGGCCACAAATAAAGCAAAAGAAGAATGGTGGAAAACGCATTGCGAGGATATAGAAAGTTTACAGAAGAAGGGTGAAATTGGTGCGCTATACAGCAAGGGTAAGTTATTATCGGGAAGTAAGAAGGCAAGATTTGTGCTAACAGTTAAAGATAAGTGGGCTAAGATTATAATTGAACCAGATAAAATCCAAGAGAGATGGAAGGAATATGTAGAAACACTGTATGGTAAAGAACTTCGGCCGACAAGGTTAGACATAGAAAAGGAACTTGACGTAGAAAGAGATAGCTTAGGTCCAGGCATACTCGACGATGAAATAAAAAGGGCATTAAAGGAGATGAAAGCAAATAAGGCCGCAGTGGTAGACAACATTCCCGTAGAACTGTTGAAATGTTTAGAAAAATGCGGGAAGAAGGCCCTATACGGACTGATTCGTAGTATCTATGAGGAAGGTACCTGGCCGGAAGATTTTGTGAGCTCAGTGTTAGTTCCTATTCCGAAAAAGGTAAAGGCTACATTATGCGAGGATTACAGAACAATAAGTTTGATATCCCACGCAGCTAAAGTTATTCTCAGGATCATCAACAAAAGGATAGAGTAAGGCAAATGATTACCTGGAGGATGATCAGTTTGGGTTTAGGAAGGGAAGAGGTACGCGTGATACCATTGCAGTAATGAGATTACTAATCGAGAGGAATATAGAATACAATCAGGACGTTTTTGCCTGTTTTGTAGATTTTGAAAAAGCATTTGATAGAGTGAATTGGGAAAAATTAATGCGTGTATTGAAGAAAATAGGAATGGATTGGAGGGACAGGAGACTGATCCGCAACTTGTACATGTCTCAGACTGCTCAGGTGCGATTGGGGAACAGAGAGTCCCGATGGGCAGTGTTAGGAAGAGGTTAAGGCAGGGTTGCCCATTGTCACTGGTGCTGTTCAACGTATATGTGGAGGAAATGATTAAAGAGGCATGGGGAGAACTGGAGGTAGCAATGAAAGTCAGAGGAGAATTCGTAAAATCGGTTAGGTTTGCTGATGATGCAACCAAGCATTAGTTGCCCAGTCAGACAAGGGGTTGCAAACATTGCTGAGTGAATTGGAGGTTCAGTGCGATATATAAGGGATGAGAATCAATATTAATAAAACAAAGGTTATGCGATTTTCCATAAATAAAAAGGCTAAGATAAACATAAAAAAGGAGGGGAAAAATAGAGCAGGTAGAACAGTTTACATATCTCGGAAGAGTTTTGGACCAATACGGTCAAAGTAGTATGGACGTAAGGAGAAGAATTGCGCTAGGCAAGGAGGCTTTCTCAAGGAGGAGGTAGTTGATGACGGGGACGTTGAGTAGGGAGGTTAAGACAAGACTCGTAAAAACTCTGATATGGAGCGTAGCTATGTACGGTGCGAAACGTGGTCACTGAAGCAGGAGGATAAACGTAGATTGGAGGCTTTTGAAATGTGGGTGTGGAGAAGAATGGAGAAGGTGAAATGGACCGAAAGGAAAACAAATGAGGAAGTACTAGAGATGGTGGGTGAGGAGAGGGGTTTGTTGAGAGAAATCCTATGGAGGCAGGAAAAATGGATGAAAGGCGTCTTGAGCGGTAGTGGAATGTTGAAGAAGGTAATAGAGGGGAGAATGTTAGGCAAACGAGGAAACGGCAAAAACAAGATAGGGATGTTGGACGGGATGAAGGGATGAAAGAAGTACATAGAGATGAAGAGGGACCTGATGAAGATTAGGTTGCTGGATTGGTTTTTATTTGGAGTTACAAAATGTTTATTTGATGGAAGTGTCCATCCGAAAACCTACCTTAACCGTTAGCTTACATAATAATATATATATATATATATATATATATACATAGGAACTGGCTCCCCTACCCTGATGTGTCACATTCACAATATTCACACGCCGTCGGACTTGGTACATGGGTGAGCTCTACCATCACCTACTAAACCGACCTTCGGGTTGATTACTGTGTTTATGGTTTCATATATATATATATATATATATATATATATATATATATATATATATGAAACCATAAACACAGTAATCAACCCGAAGGTCGGTTTAGTAGGTGATGGTAGAGCTCACCCATGTACCAAGTCCGACGGCGTGTGAATATTGTGAATGTGACACATCAGGGTAGGGGAGCCAGTTCCTTTTCCCTGTGCCTATATATATATATATATATATATATATATATATATATATATATATATATATATATATATATATATATATACCAAGATAGCACCAGCGAACAAAAAGAAGAACAGAAACACAAACAAAAAGAAACTCACACGGATTCCGAATTTTCTCAGGAACTCTTATACATTTAGTTGTACTGCGATCCTTTGAATCACTTCCAGTTCACTATACGGCACCACTTTGCTATTTCTATCAATTTTTACATGATCTGCTACCTCATAAATGAAAGAACTTCTATCCAATTGAGTTGGATAGAAGAACTCGTCAGGGATACATTATGCAAGATTGGCACCTTAATACAATGTGTCTCCTGCGTGCAAGCGGATGGTAATTCAATTGGCCCAATCCAAGGACACACCTGGTACATACTTGGCTGCGATTACTGCATCAAAAATTCTTTTTTCCTTCTTAGAAAAAACGCTAACATGTAAGAGAAAGTGAAATACGCAGCAGGGTAATTAAGCCAAAATAATCAGATGAAAAGCTGAAAGTACTCCCCAAATATTATATTTTCCTCGGTCACCCTCAGAGTTTCCGTTGAAATACTGCTCCTTGGGCTCAATCCACTTCATTTTTCTACGCGAACTATTACTAAAGGATACGTGAAGGCACTCCAGTGAGGAAATAATGAGTATCAGTTCATATGCGTTGACGTATAGGCATTTCATCAAAATTTAGGACAAACTTCATTAGTGACTCTTTCAGGTCCGCACTAAAAAGGTCAAAAATATGTAGACTTCCTCTGGCTCTCTGTGGTGGCTAAGAGAATATTCATGCCACTTTACATTTTTATTCTTCGGGAAGTGTCTCCAGTCTAAGTGGCAACATACCGAGACGATCTCTTCGACCTTCGGTCGCATTAGGCTAGATCGGGTAGATCGAGGCTAGCCGCTGCCATTCAGCAAGCTTCCACACAAATTATTAGGAGGCCACCATTCGCGTATATCTTGCCTATTCAAGTTCGTTAATTTCGATGTTTACGCTCTAATAAGCATAAGTGAAATCCAGAGTCACATAGTTTCTATGGGATTATCAATACACCCA
This sequence comes from Hetaerina titia, assembly GCA_037158775.1. Classification (NCBI taxonomy): domain Eukaryota; kingdom Metazoa; phylum Arthropoda; class Insecta; order Odonata; family Calopterygidae; genus Hetaerina; species Hetaerina titia. The sequence continues at coordinate 28,902,338 of CM073779.1, read as the reverse complement.
ACAAAATGGAATAAATGAAAGGTATCCCTTTTTAGCCATTTAGGACATGAAGTAGTACTCTGTACGAATGGACTTACACATGCTATCTCTTAACCGTTAGACCAATATCCTTTAGACGTCACTTAAGTTCGCACTAATACAAATCTGTCACGGTTAAGTTGAGTGCCAGCCACTCGCCTTCGTTCGTCGTCACTTACAGAGCACTTCATTCTTTAATGGCTTCTGAAGGTTTCGATACGAACGAAAAAGAGTCGATCAGGACTAGACAATGGTGACTAACTCATGATTCATCCATTGTGATTTTATACAAAAGCTGTCGATACGGTCAAAAATTTTAGTGGATAAGCGAAGAAACTGGTGAGAGTTGGCTGCGTGGTCTAAGCCAACATTTCAAAAATCACTCTCCGTTACCCCACCTCACCACAAGAGTTCCAAGGAGTGAATCAATGTGCCGAGTAGCATGTGCGTCGACTAACATGACACGAACCTATCGTGGATAATTGACAAGAGTTTCGATTATAACAAGTGAATGACTCGTTATTGCTTCCGTGTTCACAAGAATAAACAGGTGACGTCGCTCACAGAGTGTCTGGTGACTCGTTGACCTGTCGCTGAAAATTGTCATCTGCAGTCTAAATGTATTTGGTTATAGCCAAAGATTGTGGACACATGCAATGCTTCACTTTTTAGGTTGAGTAAGTCCGGCTACAAATTTTACGTCGTAATTTTTCGTCAGAGTAACGTGAAAATCCGACAAACAGCTTCTTTATTCCCTTCAGGGTTCATATTAATAGTGAGCCCGTTGTGATGAATTGAGACAAGCAAGGATCGTGAAACATGTATCCATGTACGATACTCTAGGGCTTACATATCGGCAGGAAGAAGAAAAACGCTCATAGCTTCCTTGAGTCACTTAATTTTCACTTCAGGTTCATAATTTTTACTTCTGTCCACTGTATCGAACTTGACGGAATGCGATGAGTTTTATAATAGAATAGTATGCCACAAACTACAATGGAGCAGAGTTAATTATTATTATTATCTGTAGAGGAAGTTATAAGTTTAGAATAACATCTTTTAGGCAGAATTGTTGTCTCAGGTGTAACATTATGGAATTTGCATAACATATCTAGATGAAATGAAATAATTTACTTTGTAATTCCACCCACGTTATGTAAAAAACACGACCCAGGTTTCAACATTGAACGTCATCATCAGGTGGTCCTCCTAGAGGCAAACTTGGTATATAAACCTTCTGATAAAAGGAGGGGAGGGTTGGTCAGAGGGGGAGGGTGGAGGGGTAAAAAGGTTACAATGTAGCTGGGAAGAAAAGAGAATTACGTCTTTCGGTGTCAAACGTTGACTTGAAAGAGTGGTAGGTCTAGGAGTGGGGAGTGGGAGGGATACAAAATTTCGTTGGCAAGGTCAACTTTGCAACGGATGCATTTCAAAATTTCCAACTGCTTCAAAGCATCGAGCCTTTGACCTTAGTTTTCAAAATGAATAATGTTAGTCCTAAAGTCACTTTTGTGGTCACTTTCGATGAGGTGCTTTGCAAAGAGGGATGTTATGTTCTTATTTTTTACATATTTTTGGTGTTCTTTAATTCTTTCTCTAAATTTCCGTCCTGTTTGCCCAATATACTTTGGGCTGCATTTTTATCGATGTAAAATAACGAAAAGAGCTAAATAACAGTGATGAAAAGGGATTCGGAATAATGGGAGTGATTTATTTCTTCAAGGGTCGAATGTAACACAAAGTATATTGGGCAAACAGGACGAGAGGAGATGAATTACCTAAAATTGATTTAATTATATTGTAACTGCACCTGTATATTGAGTATGAGGATAGATTAACGCATATCATTTCTGTACATGAATGATTTCAGCCTACCTCTGTATTATTATTACATTTGACAATGTAAAATCTACACGAACCATGACTGGAGTCAATTTGAACAACTTTCTCATTTCTGATTGCAGGTGCCTTTCTCATTCCATACTTCATCTGCTTGATCACCGGAGGAGTTCCTATCTTTTTCCTTGAAGTTGGAGTAGGCCAGTTCATGAGTGAAGGCGGAATAACGGCTTGGAATATATGTCCAATCTTCAAAGGTAAGTTCAAGGCTGCGTGGCCTTAGGCAATATTTCAAAAATAACTTTCCGTTGCCCTACCAATCAGTCACCAACATTTCCGCAAGTGAGTACATTGATTTCTCTACTGTTCAGTAATGATGAAGAGCTCTAACGTGAAATGGAACCTCTTACGTGATGATTTAGTTGAGTCGTGTATGTCGCCATGTTGTTTGAACGTTAAGAGAGTTATTTGGAATTTGTGGATTCCCGTGGCATCATAGGGTGACTTAATAATATTAAAAAATTAAATATCCAGTTTAATTTAGGTACTATCGTGAGTGATACTCCACTGCCAACGTTTTCCGCACACTCACATACACATTATCATTGAATAGTAAACTAGAACTGCTGGAAGAAATAAAGAATTGATCAGCAATTGAAAAGCTATTGGCTATCATCAAAGTTCTCCTAACCAGTGCAACGGATCCATCCGTTGAAGGGATTTAATGTCCCGCGCACTCGAAGCCTTGGTCCCAGCATATGAATAACGCCGGACCGTAAAACCGCTCCAAGTGGTCATCAAATTTACAGCATGCCCTGATATTCGAGCTATATTACTTTCCTCCACTCATTGGGTCGTTTCAGTGGGGGACCGGATGGTGTCAATTTCAAACCCTGCTCGTCAAATAAGTTTGTTTCTAGGCAAGATGTGCAGACCAAAAAAAGTCCTGGAAATAATCTTTTATTCCCATAATCTTGAAGGGTACCGAAGTGCATCCGCCTGATTTGTCATCCACAGAGAGACGTGTGAATTTCAGAGGAGTAGAGTGGAAATAAGGACCTTGGTTCTTATTCAGGTTAACATGGCGAAAAGTAATCGTGGGAAGGAAGAAGTAGACAGCGTATACGACCAAGTAGAAGGTACGATTGCGGGTATCTCTGGAAGGAAACATTTGATACGGATTGAGAAGAGGTGGTGGGAGACTGGAGACATAGTGAGGTGGAAGATTAGGTTTAAGATATCAATTAAAAGGGAAGAGGACAATAGTGATGCAGGAGAAATGGCTTAGTCATAACTAATGCCTAGTCTAATCATTATGACAAACACAAATACACGTGAAAAATTCCAGGAGAAAACAGGGCAATCCAAGTTAGATTATATTACCTGAAAAATATCTGAACGAGGGCAAAGGACGAGTAAAGTAAAAAAGAGCTGGGATTTTCTAAAAAAAAGAGATAACGATAACCGCAAACGAAGCAACGGGATCGATGAATATTAAAAGAATAAGGAAGCAGTTGAGTTTAGAATAGATGGTTAGGAAGACAAACGAGAGAAAGAAGGGGAAGAAAACAGAATTAGGAAGAAAGTAGTGAGAAGAATTAATAATACTATAAATTACGGCTGGTCACTAATACGGCAAAATAAACGTGAGGTAAAAGAGTAGAGCGAGGATATAGGAAGTTGGCATGGATAGGGCAAAACGGGTTCGTTGTACAGGGGAGGGGGGTGCAAGCGTTTTCAGATATTCGGAAGGAAAACTTCAAAGACAATTCAATTGAAGTTCAAATTTATATTCAGCATTTTAGTATAAACTCGCGGATGAACATATCGAAGTGCGACAGATTATACTGATACGTGAACTCCACGATAAAAGAAATACCACTTTTAGGTATCAATAACCTAAAGGTTGCGAGAAAAATGATTTAAATTACCGAAAAATCGAATGAAATATTAGCAAAACTTTCTTCTGCATTTCTTCGAAAGGAAAGCGTTCTTGGCGTGGTGGGAAAAGTTAGGTCTGTTGTCTCGAGAATCCACACATTAGAGCTTCCTTCAGGACTGCATATTTTTCGCGCTATTATGAATTATTTTTGCTGGTTTCATGCTACCATTTTATTAATATACACTAAAGCATTGCTTTAGTTTTTTCCGTCTGCCCGATATTTATATTGGCCTTCACCTTGTTTAATAACGTTTCCACAGAACGGTTTTTGTCTTTTCTTTCAGTTCTTTCTTTCGGAGTTTTATATTACAATTCTCTGCCCCGGATTTCCAGGGACGTAATAGGAACGCAAATCTACCATAAGAAATATGTGAAATAATCTTTGGTTGCGAATCAATGTTTGGCTGGAAATTGTAATTATTTTAATAACATTTTTTTGTGAAATCGTGGTTTTTCCCATAATGATATCGTTGAATTCTCAAGATACAAACAGAGGTTCACTTATTTTATGGAAATCGGAATTATTATAGGGAAATCGAAATTCCCTTTTTTGTGAAAGGATGGAATATATAATTTATTTAATACAATCAAATACCTTTCCGGTTTTCGAAAATATTTTAAATAGAGGTTTTATCTATACCTCTTAGGAGTCTGCTTTGCTTGAATCGCTATTCACTCGGACAATGGAAATTTCTGCAGCTTAACGATCACATGTACTCCTAATATATGCCTCAAAATGTGCTTGCCGTTTCTTGAACTACATAGATCTCCTTCATTCCCTACAACAACCTCCAATTTGAAACTTTTGAAATGCTTTATTTAAGAAAATAAATAAAACATCCTCTAAGCTTTTCTTTCTATACTCACGTTTACACCATAAAAATTTCTGAGCCTGAAGTCGATTTATGGAAGAAAACGGCCGGGTTTACCTCAGCCATTAGGGGTAGGTGGAAAATTTGGGAGAAGTACGTTTTTCTGTGAGTGAAGAATAAGCGGAGAGAAACCCGTCGTCATTTTTCTCCCAACTGCTAGCGAAATCCGCCAAGCGGTCCAAAATTCAACGTCCATTCCGACGGACGGCGTATTGCACTTGAAGTATTCTCCACATGACAACCTGTGGATTCGAACAGTGAGCGACTGCCTAGAACTGGACCAAACAGGTGAACGCATTCAAATTTGGGAAAATGGAATAAGGAGTAACTTAGTCAATAAAACGTGAATTTCTCTTAAAATTTAGATCGACCTCGAGTCCCAAAGGAAGTGTTTCTGTTATCAGAGACCATAACCACCCAGTGAAGTCTGATCTAGGTTTATTCATCATGAAGAGAAACTATAAATAGGCAATAAAAATAGACATTTTTATAACAGTCCTTGAATCACAAATATAAGTACCCACTTGACTATAATTTCTCTCTGACGAACTTTCAATGACTCAGTAGCCATTGGTCATTGTATTTTGCGGTTGTCCTTCAGGGCTTCACGATCAGCCCAAGCGTATATCCGGCAGTCCCCATTGTACATAAACTATAACGCATTTTTCATATGAATAGAAGGTAGCCAATTCAAGAGGATAATGATGGCATATAAAATAAAAATTATTTACTAGTATTAAAAAAAGTGTAAAACAATTTTCAATAAACCAACCTAAATAATGCTTTAGGATATTTGTTAAAAAATTGCGATACAAACCTATAAGGGCTCGAAAAACAAGAAAGTGTACGACTTACAATAAGTATTTTTATCTCGGATAATGCTTCATTAATTAATCATAGGATTAGAACTTATTAAATACTGCAAAGGGAAATATTATCAGGAAACAGAAATTTCACTATGGTTTTGTTCAACAAACTAGAAGAATATTCATGCCTCCCTTGATTTACAAGAACACTGTCGTCTTCAAAACCTTTTAGTCGTGCATTATGTTCCCATCCTAAAATTCCAAACAAAAGAGGAACCATAACACTGCATTTACTACAAATATACTTACCGCTTTTATTGAGTAAAATTAAACGTATTTTATGCTTTCAATTCACGGGAAAATGTTTTTGAACTAATTCATTTCTATAAAAAGCTCTATTATGCCATTAAAGTTAATGCATGGTTCTTATTGTCCTACTTAAATTCATGTAGATATTTACGATTTACTTTCATTCCGCTTTCGCTTTATCGCTAAACATTCTGCAATATCTGAAAAATAGATCTTACCTCATGTCGTTGTCAACACGATATTTTATCTAAAATGATCTTCCACTATGGACCATTATGCGTAAAAAAACGGAAATGTCCTCAGATGATGGATAGCCCTTCGAAAATATGTCATCGGGGTGTGTGTAGGTGGCCTTGTTCCGAGAGAATATATTGAACCTCGCTAAATATGTACGCATAATGGTATTGCTTCGAACTATTTCATTCGGCTATTGTGCAAGTCTTAAAATGCGGTGGACGTGTCTTTGTGGTGCTCCCAAATGATTTCTTCCTTCCTCATCATTCCCAGAGCTGTTCTCCACTCTACCGTTCGACCTACCTTCGTAGCTCATCAAAAAGCATTAGACCTTGGCAGATCAGCAGAGGGCAGAGCCCAACACTTTAGGCCTCTCCATCGCCCTGGAAGCACCGGAAGTTCGCTGCAGAGACCCCCTTCTCCCCCTCGTGTAGGCGACCCATTTCTCAATAAGGGCTCCTCGACCGACCAACGCCGAAATTAGGTCAGACCCATCTCCTAGGGCGCCACGACGGTCACCAAGGTCGACTCTTCCGACGACGCTTCACCTAGGCTTCCGAGACTAGGTGGAACATTGTCGTGAGCCCTTTCAATTAGGACATGAATGGATACATCACAACAAGAGGGGTACATTTCAATCCTTGTGAAAACTCGCTTACATCAACAGTTGTGAATAGGGGGAATATTTATTGAAATGCAAAATAATAGGTGTACATTGGTAATGGGTAATTTACCTTCTAGCATAATAATCGTTTTTTTCTATAATGGATATTTACCAATAAATTTTGAATTTCATTCTTCGATTGCCACAGGGATCTAAAACTATTTTGATCGCTCAAAAAACAAACTCATGTATCAAAGTTTTTATTTAGTTTTCAATATACTGGACATTGTTGACGTTCGGCCATGTTTGTTCATTAATTTGTTGATAGACTCTTGAAATCACCAAAAATGTTTCATAATATTGGTTACTTGCCCCGTTGAAATAATTCAAAAGAGGAAACCTTAATTTCCACGGCCAAGACTGGTCCGAATCATGGCTGGTCAGAGCGCCGGTATTCCTGGGATTAGCTGTGCTTCATTGCAGGGCCGTGCAGTCAGGATTCGAGCAGGACGTTGCCGACAGAGTCCACGTTGCACACCCAATTCCTCGTTTGGACCCCTGAAGTGAATCAACAATTTACAGTATCTTGTGTAGTTGAGGCGTTTGTGTGTATTATTATTATTAGTAGTAGTAAATTACGGCATTTCGTTTATTTATTTATTTCACATTAATCCGAAAACAGCACTTTGGCCTTTTACATGGGACTTTTTAACAACAATATAACAGTAAGCAATTACAAACACTCAATCCCTGAGTGAAGAAAAACTCACATAGGCAGGAATCGAACACGCGACCTCTGGGTTAGCAGGCGTTAGCCCCACCGTCACAGGGGCCGGCAAATTAAAACCATCATTAGGGGCAGTTTCATGGAGTACGATTTTCCCGAAAAGATGGCAGTACAAATTCCATTTACCAATTTCATTAAATACTGCGTAACCAAAAAATAGCTGTCGTCCGCGATCAGTGGCTATTATCAGGGCAGCCGTGAGTGGGAGATGATGTCAAGGACCATTTCAAAAGGCCCCAACCGACCGCAGCAGCTCCACGGAGTCGTGGAGGATTTGGCGCATATTCCAAAATAATAATCTGAATTAGGTAGGCTTCCAATTTATGTAGATGGGTTCCTTGGAGGGAACTACACCACTCAGCATGCAGTATTAGTTCACCCCTGTCACCGCGCCTACGTCAATAATGAAAATGAATTAACCGACGCTTGTTTACTCGTAAACCGTGGGGAATGACGTCAGTAGTACAAACGAGAAGTGAAGGGGAGTTCGTTCACGGGAAACTGAGGTCACTAGCGCTGCCAGCGAGTGCGGTGGGTGGGATTTCGGGGAGAGAAACCCGGCGCCGGTGCAGGAGACGATTCTCAAATGAAGATTCCCAAAGGTCACAGGCCCGTTCGATAAATGAAGCACTTCATTCGACGCAGTGTCACGGGTATGCTTGAGGAAATAAGCTGAGAACCTCTTTGTTCTCATATACAGCAGGCAAGACTCCCACTTTTAGAAAGGAACCGGGCACGTGAGTTTTCTTGCGGTATTGAGGGAATAAAAATGGCAAGCAATTACATTGGTAGATTCGACCAACTGATTCAAAATAAGAGAGATAGGCACCGTCAAAGACAGATTCCAGTACCCGTACTTCTCTTAAACGATACGCAAGTACAAGAAAAGCGAACCCAAATATATTCAACAGATTCAGGCGAGATATAGTGGAACTTCGTCATAAGAAAAAAAATTTGCACTTTTCCACAAATTTATTTGTAACGTACAACGCGTTTTCAGTTCATCGAATCATCTTCAGGTACAAGACAAGGTTCAACATGTGATGCATCAGTTGAGTCATCAGACGTCAATGACACATCAGCTGTTTGAGGAAGGTGGGGGGAGAAAAGAGTGAGAAGTAAGGTAGGCGGGGACAAAGAGGGTCATTTCGGAAAAGAATGTAAAGAATTAAATAAATAGAAAAGAATAAAATAACTATGATGTTTCACATGTTTAATCTTCTCCTGTACCTGAAGATGGTTCGATGAACTGAAGCGTGTTGAACGTCAAAAATAAATCTGTGGAAAAGTAAAAATTTTGTTTTTCCCATATCAAACCCACATGTTCGTTAATTTTAACTTTCATATTAGAATTTGATTAATTGGTCAATCACAAAATGTATTGCATGATTTATATAGGTATTTATGTCCACGAGAGATGTATATGAGATAGCAGGTATTACAGTGAATATATTACAGTATACTAATATTTCTGCATGCATGACCTAACCTAGACCTAGCAAACTCTGCCACACACCCTAGCGGCGGCTTGCGGGGTGTTGCGTGGATGTAATAATGAATAACACTTTTCCACTAGATATTGATTTATTACCCGGCCGGTTTTAGTATATCGAAACCGGTCGCGCAATGAATAAATATCTAAAAAGTGTTATAATTTGTTCATTATTATGTTCGTATTCCGCGATATCATGCCAGAAACTTCATTTTTTGTGTCGACATGGACGTTCCCTGGAAACGACGCCAAAGGTAGATCTTCAGAATGACACTAGAAAATCCACCACGGCCGGTATTCCGTTGTTTATGCATGTGTTATTATGTGTAAGGCGTCTCATTCCTGGGAGGGAATGGGACGCCTCCTACCTCCCTCACAGTAAGAATGACCTTAAAGCAGTTTACGGCCAAGGCAGTCGGGTGCTAGTGCAAAAACCCACAAGTGTTTTTCTTCCAAACAGCAAGTATATTAGAATAAAACTCTTGACGTTCCTAAAAATTTCATTTGTTTAAAATAAAGGATAAAGGACGTCCATTCGGAATGTCACAACTCTTTCCCCCCATATTGTCGCGTCACGTGACTGTACTCGCCGAACCCCCGTTCCCTCATCAGCTGGGAAACTTAAACTCCCCATCGATTCGAGTACCTACTGACATGTACCCGTCAGTATTGCCTCAAACGTGTAAATTTACCGATACCCGGAAATTTAAAATGTCTAGTTCAACTATTTGAAATTGTAACAGCAAAGCAGGAGCCACATAAAAACCTTAAGTTTGCGCATTTCGCATTTCCGAAAGAGTCGGCCGGACACATAAACAGCAGAATTTTGTTGGCTCGGGCCCCCTGCACACGGAGGACCGCCAAGAGTTTAAGAACACCCTCAGGTCACCTGTGGGAGTCATGGCCCTTCCGTTTCTCTTCCACCGAGGTGAGGGAGAGGCAAGTAACCGGTTCTTGTGCAAGAGTTATCTGTTAGCACCCGAAAAATAGACAACATCAGCCAGTAAAAATTAGTGGAAAATAGAAATTTCTTCAGTTAAATTGAATTAACTTGAGTGAGTGAGCACAATACAAAGTTTCATTGTACATCAACGTATCATTCAGTTTCTCTTTCCATGTCAGGTCGTAGTGGGGCTATGCGTTACGTGTAACGATTTAAAACGTTTTCTAAGAGCCGTTAATTTAGCTTAAAGTCGGCACCCCACTCACAAGATTCAATTAGCCTACCTTTTTTCTGTATCTCTTGCCTTGGTCGTAAGTGGTGGATTTCTTTGCAAAAACATTCAAGTTATCTGAAAATCACACTACCATATAAGTGCTAAATTGTTGCTCTTCACCTTTACATTAGTATAACTCTGATACATCTTCCAAAATATAATTTTTTACAGGAATAGAGCCTTAAAATTTCAAGCCCCCTTTCCTCTTACTGCCAGATGAATTGATCTTAGCGTGATCGTAGAGGATATTAGCTAAACGAAATGGTGGACAAAGCGGCCCTGAAAAAAACACTCGCGTACTACACACACTTATTACCATTCCTCTTCCATCTGTTTCCCTGCGAGAATCACGTGGGGAAATAATTGAGGTCGGTCGAGTAGGACATGTCTATCATTTTTCCCGGCCATCATTTAAGCTCCCTTTCCTCTCAGTCGTGGTCCACGGCCTTCGCCCGGAGCAGGATAGCCACAACAACGTAGACTCGTGCTCTCTATCGCTGGGCCAACGGTTGAAACAAAATAGTCTCCAGGGTGTTAACCATCTTCCATCTGCGTGCCCGCTGCCTCCCTCAGAAGCGACGATTGTAATTAGATTTGGGTGGTAAGTGCGTTTTGAGCAAATTGCTTTCGAGAACAGCGCATCAAACGGGTTCATTCGGCAGGCTACTGCTCTGTCAAGGTGGGATGTATGCTGCAAAGGAAATGACCTGTTAAGGTAGGGCGATGGCTTTCAAGGGGGAAACATCCCTCGTCTCGGACACAAGTAGAGTGCCCTCGCGTGGCAACGTGCTCGACAGGGCGTCAACCTTGTTTATTTTCCATTTTCACAATGCTACACCAAATTGTACTCATTCAACGTATTGTAACCTTAAAATGACTTGCCATTATTTCCTCTCCCAAGTAACTGTACGACAGCAATGCTAAATCAAACTGGTATGGTCTTGAATTAGCATTTTATGATAATTAAAAAACATCTAATTCAAAACGATATTCCATGAGAATGCACTCAAAAATTGAACAGATTTATCATTTGAAACTGAGAACCAGATGGATTATTTATTACGGAAACGATTTTGCTTGAAAATGAAAATGAGAAAAATACGAGGCGTATTCTTAAAGTAAGTACCGTTTGCTTATATTTAAATATTGGCGCTTCAGAACACAGTTTGCTCCCGCAGCGCCATCTACTGATTCATTGAGAAGCTATAGCAGCATTTGTTTTGTTTCAGAAGTCGTTTGCTTGTCCGTGCATGCAAACAAAAATGTCCGCGACTATCGTTGATCCCGCCAGCTGTGAAGTGCGTTCTGTCACACGATTCTTGTATGCAAAAGAATTGTCGGCTGCTGAAATTCATCGGGAATTATGCCTAGTTTATAAACCTACAGTTATGAGTGAAGGAAAGGTGCTTTGATTTTATAAATGGACGAACAAATGTCCATGACGAAGAGCGAAGTGGTAGGCCCAGTATTATGACCGATGAAATTGTTTCGCAAGTGGAACAAAAACTGCGATTTTGTGATTGACAATTAATTTAAGGCTGAACAATTTCCTCAGCTTGGACGCACTACTGTCTTCAATATTGTTACGGAAAACCTCGGATACCACACATTGCGTGCAAGGTGGGTACCGAAAATGCTCACCGACCACCACAAAGAGCAAAGAATGTCCAGTGGACGAGAGTTTTTGGGTCGTTGGGAACTCTTTAAACCACCCACCGTACAGTCCTGACCTTACACCCAGCGACTACTTCCTCTTCTTGCACTTGAAACAGTGGTTCGGTGGACAACGTTTCGAAACCGAAGAGGAACTCAAGAATGGCGTTGTCGATTGGTTCAACCCTCAGGCGGCGAGTTTCTATGCAGAGGGGTTAAAGAAGCTGGTGCCGCGGTACGAAAAATGCTTAGAAGTGAACGGCGATTATGTAGATAAGTGAAGTAGGTTTGTAGCTAACTAATAGTGCCAATAAAATGTGTTTCATATGAGTATATTTTTTCCTGTGACCAAACGGGCCTTACTTTATGAACACGCCTCGTAAATCCCATTTAATGAAATGTAAGTTTATTTCATCACTTTCACAATACATGAACAACTATAATTTGAAGAATCCTTGTGAATTTAATGCTGAACAGGCTATGTAGTGCATGTTTAGAAAGCTCAGTTGCGTCATTGCTCATTACGTATTCGTTTAAGGACGTAGAAACTCAAACTTTCTCGTTAAAAGTGCGCATTGATCGAATTCCCGACAAGGTGCAACACTACCTGTATGGAATTCACTATAAGAAAGGATGATTACACAGCATGAAGAGGTATCTAAATATTCGATTTGGACACAATTTCGTGATTTGAGAGTCGAAGTCGTCTAATTTGAATGTGGGTACAAAAATGTTTACTGATGTCTCTTTCCTTACCCACTGCTTTTATGCTCTCTATGGCTCCGATTGATTCGTTAATAAATTATGATTAAGTTTAAATTTTACAAGAATTCTATCAGAGTCGAGTTTGGAAACAATAGAATAAATAAAATTCCAACATAAAATTAATAAAAAAGATGGATAGAATTCAAATCTGAAGCGTAATCGAGAACTCACAGATGTAGGTGATGTCGGCGATGTAATCACGCAGTGAACATCGGAGAATTGGACTCACCGAAATTGGCATATTTAGAAAATATTATTCTCCCCGCAGAAAATACGTAATGGGCAACGCTTAATTATTTGGATTATTTGGTAGTAGGTAGGTTCAGGTCCAGCCCCCATTCTGTCCAGCATGCCTATTATTTTAATCCACCTGCCTCGCTTTCTTGAAGGTCTCCGCCCCTCACAGTATTGAACGTTCCACCGCCGATTTAAAATACTCTAAGTCCTTTTTTTGTGCCTCCTCAGGATTTCTCCCAACTCTCAGGATTTCTCCCAAAATAACTTTTTTAAAATTTGAGTCGATCATAAACATTGTATTTTTCCAAAAGCGTTGGGCGAGAGTACAAAACATAGAGGGATGAGCCCATTATTTCCCTTAATACCTCAATCCGTCCAATCCTTCAACCCCACCTACTCATCTCTTTTCAATGGTCCTAGCGACATTGGCTGTGCTTTTGCCTTGCACTGACCGCGTGTAGAAGTTTGCTCCGTTTTAGTGCGTTTTAATGCGAAAGTTTTAGCAGTAATTAATTTTTTAAAAACCTTCAGTATTGAATTTGGCGTATATTTCCGTTAAACTCGGAAAATGAAGCTCATTTAACGCATGTTCAGAGAGTAGGTTTAATAGAGATACCTTTTGCATTAATTTTTCGGAAGCATCAAGACATCTCATTATTCCAAAGTTTTCCATGAACAAAAAGCAAAACCCATCTTTATGGTCTACAGAAACAAATTTTAAAAGTAAAATCTATTTTTTTATTTATGTGCTAACTGATAGAAATCATGGGACAAATTTAAGTTACCCAAGACCAATTTCACTTATCTCTTACTTCTTCATTAAACTCAAATTCATGAATATTTGTTTGCCATTCATGTTATCAATTTCTATCCTAGATAGGGTTAGGTGCCTAGAATTATGGAGATGTGATGTGATATTTTTCATTGGTAAAACAGTGGAATGGGCCTTAAAGGGTAAATTTCTAATGCTTCATTTTCCTGCGAAAATCCTCACAAATAAACATTGAAATTAAATTATACAAGCCAAACATGCAACTTGTAATGGTTTACATATGCACACGCATGCATCAACGAATCCATCCATAAAAACGTATACACTAACAGAAAACTCACACACATGAGCATGTACACAAACAAATGCAATGAATACGACAAGCATCCAGACCACATTCTTCTCTGCTTACATGTTCATGATCGAATCGCAATTCCGCATTCATCTCAGCTGTTCTAACAAAACCATCTCGTGTGGAATATTCCAAGGGGTTGTACATAAGTGAAAGGCTTCACAACTACATTTCGAAACTTTATGTTTCACGCCAAATATCTTGCCTCAACGATCGAGAGTCGGTGGAGTAAAATAAACTGCGCGCCAATTTAACGTGTTCACTAATATTTTCCAAACATTTTATTTAATGTCCTGAGAATCTCGTTTTCTAACTGTTGACTCTCATCCTATTTTTATCACACGGAATGGATGCGCTCAGTAATTACTGCAATCCTTTGTCTGATCGACAAATTAAGTTTGATCATTTGCGAATCTGACTAGGTGAGTTCTATACACATGTTCGCTCCTCCTTTCTCATGCTCCTCTTATAACTTCCTCCTCGTGTACTTTGAAAGAAATTGGGCAATAAAGCACCCATAACATACCTCCTGTCTGTCAGTAATCATTCTAATTTTCCATCATCCACCCTTTATTGTGCAGTCTGAGATATGTACAGGTTTCGGATAAGTCGTCTTCCCCACCAGTCACCTCCTATCATCTGAAATACGTTCATTAACCTTGTGCAATTTAGTCTCTCAACCGCCAAATCGAACTTCATGAAGTAATCATTTACACCCCTCTTGATTTCATGATTCCTCTCTTTCAGTAGTCTAATTACTTCAAGACACCCTAACCCATTCAAACCAAACTCACATTTCCATATGTAATTGATTCCCCTTTTCTTCAACCTTCTCTTAATGATTGTAAGTACTTAACTGGCTCTGTGCGAAATCAAATTCATGGCCCCACAGTCCTTCCATGCAGTAGCTGTTCCATTTTTGAAGGAAATTAATAATGGCCTAATGAAGTTTTCTGGTCTAATTCCTCTTTCATAAATGGGATGAACCCATAAAAACCTCTATTCATTGTCTTAAGCCTTTGAATAATTTCGCCGACATTTTATCTCTCACCCCTGAAATTTATTTTATTACATTTCCATCAATGCCCATCCCGTTTTCCAATGAAGTATACCTGGGTCTAATAAAAAGAGACGTTTCAGGCGTGATATGGTGGAATATCATGATTAATTAAAATTGGCAATTTTCCACAAAATAAAATTTTTATTAATACGACCGCTTTCGATGTAACTACATCATCTTCTGGCAGCAGTCATTTCTCATTGTCTACTCTATATGCTGAAAAGCAAGTAAGGGGAGGGTAGTGGAAAATGGGGGAAAGAGGGAGGGGAGGTGGAACGTGGGCCACGTGGGTGAAATATGAGGGGGGAGGAGAAAAGGTGCGGGGGAGGAGAAAGGGGGGCGAATATTTTCCACTACCCTCCCCTTACTTGTTTTTCAGCATGTATAGTAGACAATGAGAAATGACTGTTACCAGAAGATGATGTAGTTACATAGAAACCGGTCGTATTAATAAAAATTTTATTTTGTGGAAAATTGCCAACTTTAATTAACCTGGGTCTAAGTTATCTTAGTTAAAATCATACCCCTTATGTCTATTCCCTTAAAACTGAGGCGGAAAAGACCAACGGGCAAAATCGCAGCATGTTTTATATAAATAAGGGCACTTCTTTCATCGAGATAAGTGCAATTTTGTTATGACACCGTGGTCCAGACAAAGACATGGGCTCAGATAGTGCACAACCACAGTTTGGGATTTTGTTGTAAGATTTACAAATTGGGTTGACAATAAATATTTCAATCAATTGTTCGTCCTGTTACTCGTAACGTGAAAATTGACAGGTATATAGGAAGTAGTTCCCTCGACGTAATAAAAATATCTTTTTTGAGCCAACACGTTTTAGTGGCAGTCTTTTCTGGAAAACCAGTTAAAACTCCCCTAAAATACGAATTTTTGCACTATTATCAGTTACTATAAACTCAAGAAAGGCACGATAATCTGTTATTCCTGACAGAGCTGGTAGAGACAAAAGTAATTCTTTAAACTGTCTATTGTAGTATTTTGATGTCTGCGAAATTTATGACGAAGTTTGAAATTTTGCACAGTTGACGGGACTAAGATTCCGTAAATCGCCTCTAAGCTCGCCTCCATTTAATTTGTGCACTTATGCAAAATACAAAGAAAAATTAGTCTGCTCCCTGCCTTCGGACTGCTTCATACGCCATTATTTCGTCAGTACCAGACTTACCACTGGTATGAGTACCACTTGAAGGAAGAATTCCTACTGGTAATACAATTTTTTCAGGAAAAATTTTTAATTTTTGAGATGGAGCATTTTATGCAGTCCCTCTATGTAACGAGCAGTACTACTAAATTATGCGACAATTAATTGCTATTTCGCCAATTCACTCACTACCCACTGCTTCGAGTGCAATAGAGGGCAAAAGTACTTACCTTATTGTAATACGAAACAATAATTCACTGCGGAGATCCATGATACATTATAGTATACATGTATGCTCATAGTGGTAATATGATTCGCAGCGAGATCACTAATACTAGTAGAAAGGAATATGGAGTATAATCACGATGTACTTGATAAACATAACAGCTTGAGGTTTTACATAGTGGAATTCCTTCCTGATGAGGGTAAAAAAAGGAAACTTTACACTTCCAAAATAAATAGTTAATATTTCACAACCATGGTTTCGGAGGGGGTAAGGTAGAATTAAAGAACACCGTTCATGCGTCACAAAGATAGACAACAGATGCCAATTCGCAAAACACCTCTTGGATAAAAACCATACCAGTAACTTGACAGCAGACATTCTCCACACAGTAATGAAAGTACGCAGACTGAATGCTTTGGAGGAATTGGAAATTTGGCGATCCGGTCAGTCCGAGAGGTTTGAGGTGGTCAACGAAACAATATATCGTACCCCTCCCGTTTCCCCCTCCTAAAATTCTCAGAAGACTCCAACACATTTCCGCACCAACCCCACCCCAACAAGGCAGTTGAAGGTCAAATGAAGGTCAAACCAAACAAACACCCCCCCCCTAATTAAATAAAGAACATAATGTGTTTTTTTGTTTTTTTTCGCAACTATTTCTAAAAACGGTAGGGTGTTACATTGTGTTCTTCATTTAATGTTCATTTGATGCACATAAACTTGCACAAATTTGAACCAGAAACCTTCCAATATGTACTCATCCCCTCTCCCTTACTCCCTCTAGGAGACAGACTATATACATGTAAGTTGAAAAACGTTTGATGTATGTTACCCGATGATGATGCGCAGCATCGAAACCATGGTCGTGTAATATTAAATTTTGATCGTGGAAGTGTAAAGTTTCCTTTTATTCCCTCACGATATATTTGTTTATTTCGCTAATTTCGAGAAGGCGTTCGATATAGTTAATTAGTTAGAAGATAAGAGTAGATCAAAAGGATAGGCGATTAATGCTCAACCTGTACTTGTGTCAGACTGCTCAGGTGCGAGTAGCGGATGGAGAGTTGGAATGGGTAGTACTAGGAAGACCAGTGAGTCTAGGGTATACAGATTCACGCGTGCTTTTAATATGTATGCGTGGAGGAAATGTTAAAAGTGGGTGGCATGGGAAAAAATAGTGGCCGGGATGAAAGTCGGTGGGTAATTCATATAATCAGTTTGCGAATGATGAAGCATTGGCATGTCAGTCCTTCTAGGGGTTGCAATTATTGCTGAGCTTATTATAAAATCAGTGTGGTAGGAATTGGATAAGAATCGACTTAAGAAACACAAAATGTTTGAGGTTTTCGAGAAAGAGGAAAGTTTAGCTTAACGTTGAAATAGAAAGGCCACATCTAGAGCAAGTGGAAGAGTTCACCTATCCTGGTATTGTTTTGGGCCAAGATGGCCTCAGTATTAGTAGAAAAAATACGGCAAAGAAGCTCTCACAAGGAGGAAGGAATTGATGGCAGGAGCGTTGAGTATGAACATTTTGGCATGCAGCATGGTTTTGGACGTCCCAGAAACTTGGTCGCCGAAGCAAGATGATAGGCGTGGATTTGAGGCTTAAGAGGTGTGAATAAGAAGGGTAAAAAAGGATAGAATGGATGGAAAGGAAATCAAACGAGGAAGTCTATTAATAAAAGAGATTGTTTCAGGCTCTTCATTATGGAACTCCATAATTACAATTATAATGGGATGAAGCATTACTTGGTGTTTCCAACCATAAACTAATTAATTTTACCACCAGGTTTCGTCACAGAGTAACATCTTCAGGTGATAGAATACGTAAACACAGTTTTTTCTTAAACTGGAATCTGAGATTTCCGCAGTGTTTATTCACAATGGTAACTACTTCCGGACGTTTCTCCGCGTCATGGTGTCTCTTGGCGAAAACAGTTTCTCCAGCCATGACATCTGACCTGAAGACGCCAACAGCATAGTTGGAGAAGCTATTTTCGCCAAGAGACACCATGACGCGGAGGAACGTCCGAAAGCCGTTACAGTATTCATTCTAGTATATTTAAATGTTGTGTGGGTACGAAAAGGTGGAGGAGTGAGGGACCGTAGGGGACCTTTTGGTAAATAGGTTCAGTGAATGGCAGGGTTGGGCATCGGGGGAAGGTCAGCAGTAAGTGGGGGGATTGCACGCTGCTATAATGTTTCTCTAATGGTGTATTTAGGCTGAGGGGGTAGGAGGGGGTAAATAGAGGGCAGGGAGTACGTAGTAAATGTTAATAGCTGATTGGCAGTATATTGGCTGCTTCTAAAATTAATATCAAATCATTGAGATGGGAGTTTACTTTCTGCACTCCAGGAAATTGTAGTGGATTGTGTATTGCCGTGAAAATGTAGTGTAAATGTTATCAATGGTTTCCTTATTCCTTGAGGAAATTTTGGCGAATGGAGGGGAAATGCTTTTTCCGAGAAGAGCTTGCAAATACTGTCTATATGTTATGGAGGAGTGTAGTTTTTTAAAATATTCATTGTCTGTCTGTCTTCTGCATTGCAAATACGATGGACACGGATGGAAAGTTAGGGTGAAATGGAGTTCTTGGTGTGCGGGTAATGACATGTTTTGGTGCAAGGGAAATTGTATAATGGCTGCCTTATATGCACACCCACTATTAATGAACAATTCGCTCATAATGCCTGTATTTAAATTAATTCATTTAGATGGTCACCGAAAGAAATATAAAAATAAGTTCGATGATGCTCATGGACGTTTCCGGGCTAGAAGGCAGCAGAGACTTCATCAGCATAACGTTGATTATCTGAGCGATAATTGTAGAGTAATTTCTAGTGAAGGGGATGAAGTCCAGCAAAAGGTGGCAAGAGTATTGAAAACATGTAGGAAGAAGCGTAGTAAACATAGAACAGGCGAGTGAGAGATTGTTAATAGTCGAAATTCAAACAACCAAGGAACGTCATTATTCTGGTGTACACAAAAAGTGGTCATATGGAGGAAGATATAGGTTAAACAGTAAATTAGAGGAATTACATGAGAGTATCCTTGGGAGGAAATTATAATTTTTATATGGTATTAGATTGCGGTGGTGGATGAAGGCAGATGGGAGCGAGGTAGGAGTAGGTCACTATGGTTTGGGAACAATGAATGACCATGGGGCGTAAGGAATAGGATTCTGCAGGAGATAGGGTTTAATCATAAAAAAACGCTTGGTGTTCAACCACAAGAGGCGTCGATATACATGGAAAATGCCCAGAGATTCAGACTAGAGTCAAATACAAAGGTTGGTGTTATACTAGCATCAAACCATTCATCGGGTACACACATTAGAAGAATGTGCGGGTTGGCCTTAAAGAAGTTTCATTAGACGGGCTGTAGGAAAATATAAAGAACAAGTAAGAGAGAATTCTTTCTTATCTTAATAATCGATGGTTTCAGGCGTTATTTTATGGAATCGGTTCATTCTTAAGCGGATAAAATAATACTTTGTAATTCCACAGATTTATTTCACAAACACACGACCCGGGTTTCGACGTACAACGTCATCTTCAGGTGCAGACATACAGGCGACCAACATATATATACCCTTAGACCGGGGGGAGGGCGGAGGAAAATTGAGGGGAAAGGAAAGATAGCTTTCTAATCTAACTTTCTTATCTTTAAAAAAAGAGACATGTTATTTCTGTTTAGTTTGGCCAAATTTAGAATACCCGGAAAGAACCTGGGATCCATTTGAGAAAACTTTAATTGAAGGGTTAAATAAGGTTCAGAGAAACTCTGCTAGGTTTATTCAAAATTACTACGAGAAGCGACTATTCGTCACAGACGTGTTGCAGAAAATATCCTCAGAGCCTCTTGATTCTTGAAGAAAGTAAGCAATATAAACTTTTAGAAAGGCACAGGGCACAAGAGTTTTCAAGCGTCAATGAGGGAATAAAAATGGCAAAAAAATATATTGATAGATTCGACTAACTTGAAATGTATGTTTTCTCCAACTCTAATTAATATGTTTTCATTCTGTAAAGCTAGGCGAATCGATGTTCCCTTAGCGGCTTTTAGGATTTCAAAATGTTCTGCGCTTTACCTTTACTTGAATCTAGTCCTTGATTTATTCATGTTAACATTTATCAACTAATTGTTTATCATTTACTTTCAGGAATAGGTTACGGGACAACGGTGATTTGCTTCATGTTGAACATCTACTACATTGTGATCCTTGCATGGGCCATGCACTATTTCTTCAATTCCTTCACATCCCAACTCCCGTGGGCAACGTGTGGAAACTGGTGGAACACGCCATCGTGCTTCGCACAAGGAGACAATGTAACACGGACTGCTGACGCTTTGGCAAATTTTTCACTGGGTGGGAATTTAACGACTGTTTTGCCAATTGATTATTACACGAATAACTCATACCCACAGCGGAAGGACGCGGTGATCGAATACTGGGAGTGAGTATACTTCTATAAGAAAGTAATTCAGGATCGAACACAGCTAATTCGGGCGCTGGTGAAAATATATTTTTCGGGCCTCTCAGCAAGGGTGAACTTGATTAAATTCTAGTGCAAATAATGTTGCATTCCAACAATTTGTTTTTTTCATTTTTCAGTTGTATGTATGAATATACGTGTATACACAGGTTAGAGCATCGGCCCCGCAAGTCGGAAGATCCGGTGTTCAAGTCCCGGTCAAGGAAATACTTTGTGACCTGCTCGATTCCGCCTTCCCCACCTCTCCTGTATTCGTCTTTTATGTGTTTTCCTATCCCCTTTTCTTATATCTATTTCTATATATATATATATATATATATATATATATATATATATATATATATATATATATATATATAAGTATATTAATAATATAATATATAATATAATATATTATATGGCAGGGTTGTCCATTGTCACCGGTGCTGTTCAGCGTATATGTGGAGTAAATGATTAAAGAAGCATGGGAAGAACTGGAGATAGGAATGAAAGTCGGAGGGGAATACGTAAAATCGGTTAGGTTTGCTGGCGACCAAGTTCCTCATTAGTTGCCCAGTCAGCCAAGGGGTTGCAAGCATTGCTGAGTGAATTGGAGGCTCAGTGCGATAGATAAGGGATGAGAATCAATATTAATAAAACAAAGGTTATGCGATTTTCCAGAAAGAAAAGGGCTAAGCTAAACATTAAAATAGGAGGGGAAAAAGGAGGGCAGGTAGAACAGTTTACGTATCTCGGAATTGTTTTGGACAAACAGGGTCAAAGTAGTAGGGACGTAATGAGAAGAATTGCGCTAGGCAAGGAAGCTTTCCCAAGCAGGCGGACGTTGATGACAGGGACGTTGAGTAGGGAGGTTAAGAAAAGACTCGTAAAAACTTTGAAATGGAGCGTAGCTATGTACGGCGCGGAAACGTGGTCGCTGAAGCAGGAGCATAGACGTAGATCGGAGGCTTTTGAAATGTGGGTGTGGAGAAGAATGGGGAAGGTGAAATGGACCAAAAGGAAAACAAATGAGGAGGTACTAGGGATGGTGGGTGAGGAGAGGGATTTGTTGGGAGAAATCCTATGGAGGCAGGAAAAATGAATGAAAGGCGTAGTGAGGGGCAGGGGGATGTTGAAGAAGGTAATAGAGGGGAGAAAGTTGGGCAAACGAGGAAAGGGCAGGAACAGGATAGGGATGTTGGGCGGGATGAAGGGAGGAAAGAAGTACACCGAGATGAAGAGAGACCTGATGTAAATTAGGTTGCTGGATTGGTTTTTGTTTGGAGTTACAAAATGTTTATTTGATAGTTGTGTCCATCCAATAACCCACCTTATCCGGTATATAGCCTAAAATATATATATATATATATATATATATATATATATATATATATTTTATAACGGCGTGTGAATGTTCACACATCAGGGTAGGGGGGGCGGCTCCTTTCCTGTGCCGGTTATGGTTTCCCAGGAAGATCTGGTACCTGAAAAATCACATAGCTTGGGTGGAGCTGCAGGTGCCCAGAGTGCTTTCCCCGGTAATCGAACCCGGGACCCTCTGGTCAGTAGTCCAATGCTCTACCCTTGACTACTGCAACTTGCATATAAATATATATTTATTCATACATACATATATATATATATATATATATATATATATATATATATATATATATATATATATATATATATATATATATATATATATACATACACACACACATACACACATAATAATAATACTTTATCCATTTTGATAAATGGTGCAACCGTATTAAATGTTATCAATATAAATACTGCTAAATATATGAACATAATTTCTTAAATGTGAAGATGATGGTCACAAAAGAATTCACCAAATGGGTAAAGTGGGTTAGCAAGTATATACCCTATTCATGAAATTTGGGATACAGTCTGATTTCAACTGATTAGGCATTCAGTTATGCAGTCGAATGTTCACATTATAAAATTAGTTGTAAATTGAGGGCAGGCTCAAAGCAGTATTAAGTTCACTTTACCCCTTTTGGTGTACTTATGGATGTGAGATCTTAGTTGGTATGTTTCTAGATTACCTTTCACATGAATTAGAGCCTTAAAGATATATAAACTAAATGCAGTCATGATTCCATACCCAATAAAAATCTCTTGTAGGAATCAACTGGTAGTATATAAGCAATTAGCAAATATCTCTCATGTGTAGTAGTAAGATTTGTTTAACAAATGGAGAATGATGCCATAACTCAACTCCATAATTCAAATGATACTGAAAGAGGGCAAAAAAAGTGTTAAATGATACTCATTTGAAATGAGAAAGTTGACTTTTCTTAACATAAAACAGCTTTACTCTGTTTATTACAGATCTGACAGAAGTGGGTATACCAGTAAAGTTTTGTATCATTATAAATTCCTAGTATTTTAGCAGTTTCAATTTCAGTTATTTTAGATTTAAGACTGTATACATTATGCTGGGTTTTTCCAGTATTTAAATGTAAATGGTTAATATCAAACCATTCCTCAGCATGTCTTTGGGCAGTGCCATGCCTTTGCATCTTCTAGATGTTGACATTTTTGTGTAAAAGTGGTGTCATCAAAACATAAAACAGATTTATATAAATATTGCGGGGCAAATCATTAATCATGATGATGAAAAACACTGAGTCATGCACAGAGCACTATGGGATGTCACATTTTTACTTTAAGGGCTGCAGATCAACAGTCATCAAGATCAACCAATCAGTGCCATTTATCTAAATATGTCTTCATTAGTTTCAGTGAAATTCCCTCAACACCATAATACTCTAGCTTTGATAGTAATATTAAATGATTAAAACTCGAAAGCTTTACTAAGATCACATAGTGTCACAGAAATTGATTCCCTCTCTTCAAATGCATTAATGACATACTTAATTAAATGCAATAATGTCCTTGATTAGGAAATTAGACTGACCATAGATATGTTTATTGTTAATTTTTTAAAATTTATTACAGTTGTTATAATATCAAATGGTGTGAAACAATTCCATTTAATTTTTTTTTATGTTGAGGAACTTTTTGCAGCGTATTGCCAATATTGTCAAAGAGAAACATGTAAATATGTATGTAATAATAAGAAATTGAAGAAATTAATGCACGATTATAGCTAAAAACTGGCATTTTTCAGAATATTTAGAAAAGAATGAGTCAAACCAATTCTGATTATAATTAATTGTTTTCTTTTAAGAAACAAAGTTCTTGGCATTAGCAGTGGCATTGACGATGTTGGAGGCATTCAATGGGAATTAGCTGGTACATTATTCCTTTCATGGCTCTTGGTGTACTTCTGCATCTGGAAAGGGATCAAATCATCTGGAAAAGTTGTCTATTTTACAGGTATGTAGAGTCATTCAATGTGTGATATCAGCAGCTAAATAATTCTGTCTTTAAAGAATATTAATCTACTATTTTTTTATATGCAGGAAAGAGTCCTATTTTTTATTTTAGATAATAAATGTATACACCAAAGAGTATTTTGTCCAGTTTGCTGAAAAAATACTTTTACTTTGATCACCATATGCAAAAAAAGCTGCCCCTATAATCATTAAAATTTTCAGTGAATAATTTCACATTAATCATTTTTCATGGAATCATCATAAATCATCTGGGTTAGTCAGTTGGTTATTGAACCTACCAGCTCACTTATTGGTCTACTCATGTTAGGTCCCTTAATGGACATGGATGTTACATTAACCCTTGCAGTTCAGTCTTAGTTTAGAACACCTGATTATTCAGGAGTAACTTACCAGGATCCTATGGAAAAATAGGCTACCAGATAAATCTGGAGTGCATAAAAATATGGTTATCCATCTAAAGATTCATAATTGGATCACCTTCCCATTGCCAGTCTCTATTTTTCCTTAGTCCTTGAAAATTTCATCAGTTGAGGGTGCATTAGGACCTAGCTGCTTTCATTAATGCTGTCAATGTGAAGGCAGCAAGGGTATTAAATGATGATAGCAACTTTAAATCACTTAATGCTTATATACCCAAGAGATAGAGACACATTATACTAACAAGATGGTTACAAAATAGTCACACATGGCAAGAGTTGACTGAGAGATTTTGCTGTGATGAAGGTGTATGACTGACCGCCGTTGGTCTGTGTGGTTGATGCCACTGATCTTCACTGGTGTCAGTACTGTAAACCTAAAATAAAGGTTAAGATCTGGAACTTCACTATCAAATGAAGAGCTAGTTCCACCACTACACATCTTTCCTTTTGTTTCCCAATGTAATCTCCTTGCAGGCATATGAAGAATCCATTCTATCTTCATCACCTATTTAAATTTTTTATTTCCTAATTCTTCTGCTTCTACCTCTCTTCATTGTAGGCACCAACTCATTTTTCAATCTTTCTTACCATTTGATTGGTAGTATCTGTCTCCAGCATCATGTCAGGAATCAAATCATATCTACCCATGTCCTTTCAATGAAATACAACATTGCCTTTAATGATGCCTTTATGTCGAGAAAACATTTGTGCATTCCAATGTGAGGTAGAATTTTAATGGCAGAAGCAATTATAATTTATCCTGATGAGATGGCCATGTCAAATAAATTGAAGGGTAAGGTACAAATAAATCAATAAGGACACTAAGCACAAAAATCATATGGGCATAGGAAAAGAAGTAAAAAAAAAGCAATGGGAGGATATTAAGGATATTCAGCCGCAGAAAAAGATGGAAACATATAATGAGGTACCAGAATACTGTAAAAGGAAAACAATATGAGCCAAAAGAGATGCCTAAGAGAATAAAGCTATTAATGGATTCAAAGAGATAGAGGGAGTATTATAAGACTATGCAGAAGAACAAAGAATTGGAGCCATCTAGGTATCTTTTTATGTATAGGCAAGGAATGCAGTTTGGATGAGGATACTTAAATAGGGATATTTTTGAGCATTAATACAGATACTTAATGTGATAAATAAATAAATAAAATCATTAAATAGTTGAGGGAAAATGGAAAAAATTGAGTGTCAGATTTATATTTAGAAATTATTGGAAAAAAATTGTCTAGAAGAATGCTTTAAATCAATTCAAATTTAGAACTGGATTTAAATTTAAATTCTGAAAATACTAGAGAAACAGTTATAATAATACTAATTTTTATTTGTTCAAGGAGTGGTGGACAACAGCAATTAAACGACAAGTCATTAAAAATATGAATTAAGCAGGAATTCAGAAAATCATACATATACAGAGAAAAATATACATTTTGATCATATTTACATCCCTATAGGTTAAACTTAAAATTTACTGTGTTTTTTTTATGCATGTCATATTTTATCATTAATAAATTCACACACTCTGTGCTCACTTCCTCAGTTATGAATGTTTTATTTACCTTTTAAACTGAGTTATATTTGTAATATCTTTGTACTTCTGAGGTAATTTATTGTACAGGTTTCATCCCATTGACTTTGGTTGTAGGTTTACAGATTTGAGTTTATTTTATATGATATGCAGGTTTGGCTGAGTCCTGGTATTATGACAATGATTGTGAGAAATTGCTTGGAATTCTAATTAGTGTTGTCCAATATGTGTTACTTGGAAGGTAATGCATTTGGACGGAAATGCTGGTAGACCAAGACCATAAACAATCAGATGGGTAGATGAAAATGGAGGATTGGATGCAAAGAGGCTTCTTTTTCAGTGTAACTATGACCTGGAGAGAGATGATGAGCCCAAAAGAATGATACCATATGCAATATGAGTGTATTTTAACCCATACCAAAGCACTAGTGAATGCTTGGCTCACTGTTTTGTTCAAAGTTCTCAGAGGGGAATATGCCAAGCTTAATTCATATGAATGGCAGCTTATTTGAGTCTCCCAGGTCAAGTGTGAGTCAGTTAGTGAAGACCAAAGACTTTAATTTTGATTCCAAATCCAGAAAAGTAATGCTGAAAATAATCAATGGAGAGTTAAATAATAGCAAATACCAAGAGGCACCTAGGCAAAGATTGATTTGGTTTCAGAAAGGGGAAAGGAATATGTGACACCATTGGTTAAATGAGAATTTAAGTAGAAAGCACTATAATCGGGGTGTTTCTGTGTGCTACATGGGTTAAGAGAAGGAGTTGGATGGGGTAGAGAGTGGATAAGGCTGATGAAAGTACAGTGGAACCTCATAAGACAAGCATGATCCGTTCCACGACCTTTCTCATAAAACAAAACACTCATTTGGTGAATCATTTTTTTCCATATAAAGTATTGTAAAATATGATAATGCATTCCATGTCAAAAAAATAAATTTTATGCCAGGTTTATTCAATGGAAATTATACAGACACTATTGAAGGTCATGGTTTGCATTCACCCTTTCTTCTATCATGGAAGAAACCATCAGTAATGTGAATTTTATTTGTAGAAAACAAAATAGGTTCAAAATAATTAGTTTAGTCATAATACATACATTCATGATTCATTTTTACAATAAACCTGTGGACAGATATTTGTTTTTACACTCTTAAAATATTTTTGAAAATGTGAAATAACATTATTATTGCGTAAATGTTGACTGTCTTCTTAAGGGTTATTCTATGGGGATATTTTTAAAACTATTCATAAAATATTATTGAACTGTGCACGAAAAGTCACCAAAAACATGCCTGAACATAAGTTTGGGCAAATGTGCGATCATTAGTGACACTATGATGCTAGTGGAACTTGTGCTGAACTCAAACGTAAACAGGCGGTGTAATCACTCTGAGAATCCCTCGCTCCTCATCACTCATTATGCAAAATGTCACTCACTAAGTGAGTCATTCTTGGGCACAATATTTTTTGCTTATCCTGAAAATTACTTGCTATCAAAGATGCTCGTTAAGCGAGGTTCCACTGAAATGGGGAAACTAAGAGTTAACTGGAGGGAAGGTGGCTTTTGAAAATCTGTTTATGAAATAGATGTAGCAAGTAAGAGTCAGGTGGTGGTGAATCAGGAAGGCTAAAGAACAGACAATGAAGTAGGGCAGGATTGCCTATTATTTAGAGTGATCTTTATCTTATAAAAAAACATAAACACAGTAATCAACCCAAAGGTCAGTTTGGTAGGTGATGGCAGAGTTCACTCAGTACTAAGCCCAACAGCTTGTAAAATTCACACATCAGGGTAGGGGGGCCAGTTCCTTTCCGTGTGCCGTTATGGTTTCCCAGGAACATCTGGTACCTGAAAAATCACATAGAGTGGACCTGCAGGTGCCCAGAGTGGCTTGCCCAGGAATCGTACCCAGGCCTTCCGGTCAGTTGTCCAATGCTCTACCCCCTGGACTACAGCGTCCCCCCTTTATCATATATGTTAACAAAATAGAAATGGTCCTATGGGAATGGATTAATTTGAGAAAAAAGGTAGATGGGAAGCTGATTAAAATAGTTCTGTTTGCAAGTTCACGTATCAATATTAAATTAGGAGGGAAAAAACTAGAGCAGGTGGAACAGTTTGGGTAGTTTAGGAGAAAGGGAAATAGGCAGGGTAGAAGATTATGGGAGAGCATTAAGAGAAGAGTAGTCTTCACGAAAATACTATTTGTAAAGAGAAGAGAAATTAACACAGATATGGTTATTAATGACAAAGGGTTAGAAAAAACTAAACATCGAACATGGTTCAGTGTGTAACAAAAACCTGGTTTTCAAGGCAAAAGGAAAAACATGGAGTAGCATTCTTAGATATGGGTATGGAGAGAGATTGAAAAAATAGTAGATGAATATAATGCTGCTAAATCAAAGTGTTTTCATGGAAATTTGCACTTAATGCTTTAGCTCAATGGCATGCTTAGGGAAAGGTCCATTATTCAGATTCAGGATGTGTCATATTTTTCCTGTGGAAATTTACTTCTCTGTTGTGTTCACCCATACATGTTTCCTAACCTGTTTTCCTTTACCATATACCTACCAATGTGATTTTAATTCTCCAAGTGCATCACTGTATGAATCGAATAATTAGTTCCAGTTGCTATATTCTACTTCCAATGTTGTCTTTATGTTTGTCTATGTTTAAATGCATGTGTGTATGTTACATGACCAGTGTGAATTATTTCCACTTACCTTTCTCCTTCACTTTCCTTCCTCTTCAAGCCCTTTAGTTAAAGAGTACCTTAGAAGCACACTCAAGAATCTGCAACACTGGTGCTGCCAAATTGACTCTTATTTCCTGGAAACTTGCTTTTGATTCAATAGCTCTGTTGGTAGAGCACTTGCCTGCCAAGGGATAAGTCCCATATTTGGATTCACGATACATCATATTTTTCCTTGTAAATTTTCTTCCCCTTTGTGTACATCCATGCATATTTCCTGTTTCTTTACTATGTACCTAGTATGTTTGTTAAATTTTCACTGCATCTTTCTATAAATTGCATATCAATGGTATATATTAACAATAGGGATGTGGTAGTCCAGTAGGTAGGGCACTGGGCTACTGACCGGAGGGCCCTAGTTCGATTCCTGGGGATACCTCTGGGCACCCTCAGCTTCACCCAAGCTGTGTGATTTTCGGGTACTGCATCTTCCTGGGAAACCACAAGTGGCACAGGGAAAGGAACTGGCCCCCCTCCCCTATGCGTGAGTTTCACATCCTGTTATTCTTATAATTTTGTGAGCTCTACCCTCACCTATCCAACTGATCTTTGGGTTGATAACTGCAGTTGGATGTATATTAATATTGTTCTCTACCTGCTCCATCAGCAACCATTCCACTTTATATTTGTCCCTTCCCCTTCAACCCTCTCCATTATTCCATCAATCATTATCAATAAGAGATAATTTCAACAATAGAAATAAAAAAAGTTAAGTATAAATACATACATATTCAGAGTTTTTGTATTACAAATTGCATGACTGCATGTCTCCAAGAAAACACTTTAATTATTATTTAAAGTTTACCAGCTTAAGTAAAGTTAATAAAATAAACAATAAAAATTATTTATATAGATTTGATGCACCCTTCTGTATGCCAATGATACATTATTGGTGCTTGAGAGCCCACAAGATTTTAAAGTTGCCCAGCTGGGTGTGAGCTACATAGCTGAGACATTGAAATTGAGAAAAAATTGTTTAAATTAAAGTAGTTGTATGTGATAACAAGAATTGGAATAATTATTGTGTTTGAGTTTGTGTAAGTGATGAAAGATTTGGGCAGCTGAATTTATTTTATCAGAACTTTTGCAAAAGATAGTTTGATAGAATAAGAGATAAGCAGACATGCAAATGTTAGCAGAAATGTTATTGGTATGTCGGATACATAAAAAATGAATATTTATTAGATATATCAAAACTGGCATTGTTTTAAAATATATTCCTCCGCACATTTTTAATGGAGGCAAAACTTGGGCATTCCAGAAAAAGTAAAATTGTTAACAAAATGGGTTGAGCATTAGCTAGATACCTGAGGAATGTTAGTGGAAAAAAAGAAGAGATAGAGAATGGAATGAATGGAAGTATTCCTAAATGGAAGCATGAAACAATTTTTAAGTGTACTGTGTTTGGTCATGTTGAGAGAATGATTTAGAGTTGAATCACCATACATATGTGTGAGAGAAAATTAAGTGGTTTGAGAAGAAGTTGGTTGCTGAGATCCATATGTATATACCTAATTGAAGAGTTTGGACTGGAAATATAAGAAGTCTCATGAACAGAAGAGTGCGTTTGAAGTTACAAATGAATGTAACACAGGAAAATGAAATAAGGATAGAATATCGTGGACGAGATTAGTTAAGAAGTAGATTTCCTGAAATAACTAAAAAGGAATCTTTTTTTGACTATGTCTATCCTGAAAGAGAATATTAGAGAAGCAACATAGGCATTCATTTTTATTTTAACATAATTGAATTTTTCAGGTAGACCCCATGTATACTGTTTTGTTAACTGGCCTGCATAGTGTTTGGGTATTTACATTAAATATAGATAGTGTAGTTGCTAACTACATAACTATTATAATAGGTAAACTACTGGCTTAGGTAGGCTTTGGATGGACACAAGTGCTGTTTAAATTTGTTCAAATCCAAATATTTCTCCTGTTTCCCCTAACAAAACACAACCCAACATCCTACTCTATGACAAACCCCTCTTCATCTCTGCATACTTTCCTTTTACCTTCATTCTGCCTGACATCCCTATCCTGTCCCTGCCCCTTTCTTATTCTCCTAACATTATCACCTCTATCACAGTATTCAACATCTCATTGCCAATAAATATGCTTTGCATCCATGTTTAAGTATATTTAGGATTTCCCCCAGCAATCCCCTCTCCTTCCCCACCCAACCTAGTACCTACATATCAGTTTTATTTTCTGTACATTTAGCTTTCTTCATACTTCTCCAAATCAACATTTTAAAAGCATGCAATCTATGACAATCATCCTGCTTCAATGACCATATTTCCATGCCGTATACAGCTATGCTCAATATGGAAGTTTTAATGAGCCTTTTCAGAACATCCTTACTCAATATCCCTGCCATTAATTCCCTCTATCTTGTGACAGTTTCTTTGCCCAATGCAATTCTCCTCCACACTACTTTGACCATTTGGATCCAAAACACTTCCAAGATATGTAAACTGTTCTGCCTGCTCTGGTTTTGCTCTCTTATTTTAACATTTAGCTTAGCCTTTCTCTTCTAGAAAACAGCATAACTTTTGATTTGTTTACATTTATTCACTTCCCATACCAATTACACTGGATTTCTGATGTCCTCAGCAATGCTTGAACGCCTTGGTTGACTGACAAACTAGAGCTTGGCCATTAGCAAACCTTAATGATTTTATGAATTCTCTGCTGACTTTCATTCCTATCTCCAGTTCTTATCATGCCTCTTCAATCATTTTCTTCACATATACATTGAATAGCGCAGATGATAATGGACAACCCTGCCTTACTCCTTTTCCTACCCACTGTCCATCTGGTATCTTCGTCCCTCACTTGCACCTGAGCATCTGAGGCATGTACAGGTTGCTGATTATCATCCTAACCCTACATTCCATTCCTATTTTATAAAGTATATTCATTGATATTTCCCATGCATTCTATCAAATGCCTTTTTGAAATCTAAGAAGCAGGCAAATACATCCTGATTGTAATCTACATGTATTCCTCTTGATTAGCGATCTCATTACCGCAATGCCACCACATGGGCCTCTCCCCTTCCTGAACCCAAACTCTCATCCCCTTATTAATTCCTACCTCTACTGGCTGAAATTTTTCTGAACAACCTAGAAACAGAATTTTTCAAAAGTGAAAATCCTGTCCTCAAAAATGTGAACTACTGGTTCCGTTACGTAGATGATGTATTATGTTTATGGACAGGTACGAAGAGACAATTGGTAAATTTTCTAAAGCTCATCAATTCATTAAATTCAAGGATCTAATTCACCATGGAGGTCCAAGAGGGTTACAAATTGAATTTCCTGGATCTAACTATTTCTATTAAGGAAGGAAAACATAAATTTTCGATTTTTCGCGAGCCCACTTTTACAGACCAGATCATCCATGCATCCTATTATTGCACAGGGTATTATTGTATTACTACACCGGGCATTAGCTATCCCTTTAGACCCCTCAGCCTTCACGTTGGAAATAACCAATATTAAAAGGATTGCTATGGCCAATGGCTACACAGAAAAATTGATTGACGATTTGTTAGAAAACAAAAAGAAAAAATTTTTACTCAGAGAAGTTTACTGCCCCCCACCCAGAGACCTAGCTTCATGGCGACGCATTAAATATGTAGGAAAACCCTCCATTAAAATAGGCAGTGTACTCAAGGATATGAACATAAAACCTGCCTTCTACAATAATAGGAACCTAAGGAGCTTGCTACCTACAGTCAAAGACCCCATAAAACCAACTCTCCGGAGCGGGGTTTACCAATTGCAATGTGGCGACTGTGACGCTAAATACATTGGTCAGACAGGAAGGAGCATAACGGTTCGAGCGGAAGAACACCGGAGGGATTTCATGAAGAACACTGGGATGTCCCAATTTGCAACCCACCTCTTGAAGGAAGGCCACCAAGCGGATTTCACCCCCACATTACTGCACGGAGTGAAGAAAGGAACGCAGCTGGACATCCGTGAGCAGTTATAAATTCTAAAAATGGTTAAGAAGAAGGAAAGGATAACTAATGACCACCTTTTCCCTTTCCACTCACCCCTCCTGGACATTTCTATTCTACACCCAAAAAACCCCATGACACACCCACGCTCTCCCCCCCCCCTTCCCCCCCCCCTCTTGCACCTCTCCCCTCCCCTTTTTCTCCTTAATTACACCCTCCCATCCGCTACCTCTACCCGACCGAGCATATAACTCAGAAAAAATGTATATTGTACCACTAGTCCTGAGGATGTTACAGTGTAAACGAAACTAGTCGACGAATAAAGTTTATTTCTGTAGAAAGCAAAGATAATATTAATTTCTTAAGTTAAAAATGGAATTCTACAAAGTTAAGACCTCAACCATTCAGTGCATCACTCCATCATTTTGTTGATGATCCTGAGGACCACTTTAGCTGTGTGCAAAATCAAACTTATAGTTCTGTAGTCTTCACATGATGTGACCTTTTTCAGAATAGGAACTAACACTGATCTCACCAAGTCCTGGCAAGATTCCTTCGTCATAGATGCTACTAATTAGTCCACATAGACTCTTCCTCCCACATTTTCCTAAAACTTTTAGTTATTTCACAGGAATGCTTTCTATTCTCACACTTCTTTGATTTCATTTCCCTTAATGCCCTTTCTATCTCACTGCTGAGTAAGCCTAGGCCTGAGCTATCTTCATCTACATCATATTTTCTTCTTATGTCTAATCCTGCTTGCCTAAGTTCTTTACTACACAGTCCTTCTATATATTCCTTCCATCCCTGTTGCATCTTTTCTGTTTCAGCTGTTACTTTACCCAACTTATCTTTACAACCCAACAAGTTAACACAGATTTTCCCTTCCTACTTCCCAACAGTGTTTAACCTTCTTGTATGGTGCATCAATGTCACCCTTCCTTGGCAAAACTTTCCATATCTTCACGCTGTGCCTTCCACCATGCTTCTTTTGCTGTATTTTTTACCTATTTCAACTAATTATTTAACTCTTTGTATTTCTTTCTCCCTTACTCTGTATTTACATTCTTCTATTTCCATTTTTTCTCTATCTTTCTAACTATCATATCCATAATCCATGGTTTCCTTGCCCTTCCCCTATTAACAGTTCCCATACTTTCATTTGTGGCTGTCTACATCCCTTTTCTGATATATGATGTCTGACCAATAAATACTCGAACTGGTGCAATCTGGCAGCCAAGACGTGGACTATAGCACTGTCCACTATCGGTGCTAGTTGCCTGAGACCCAATGAAACATCTGTGCTTGTTTTTGGATCATTGAGCTGTGCATACGGTGCCAGTTATGTTTGTTTCTGTTGTCCTTGTTTTTACTGTTTGTCGAAAATGGAAATTGACAAAATCACAGAACAACGAATCAACATGAAGTTTTTTGGTGAAGTGCGGTAAAAGTTGTCAAGAAATTAATGAAATGTTGACAGCTGTTTACAGTGATAATGTTCTGGAAAAAACACCCATTTTCAAGTGGATTAAGCATTTTAAAGATAGCAGACTAGATGCCACAGATGATTTAAGGCCGGGATGACCTTCAACCACCTGTGTTGACGACAACATTGATCATTGGCGGCCCCTTGTCCTTACCGATTTTCGAAAAATTGTCCAAATGATAGCTGATGAACTGAATTTAGGAATATCAACAGTGCACACTATTTTAACCAAACATGATGGATGGATCCTTCACCATGACTATGCATCTGCACATTCAGCATTGATTATTTGCCAGTTTCTGGCAAAAAATTCGATCACCATCCTTGACCATCCTTATTTGCCAGATCTCAACCCCTGCAACTTTTTCCTATTCCCAAATTGTAAAAATGTGATGAGGGCACATCACTGGGAAGATGTGGACACACTAAAGCAAGGAACGACGCAAAAACTAAAAAGCCTAACTGCCGAGGACTTCCAAGGGGGTTTTAAACAGTGGAAAAGAAGATAGAATAAGTAGCAAAGAATGGAGAGTACTTTGAAGGGAAAAACTTGATGTAGACTAAATTTTGCCAAATAAAGTTTTTATGGCCTCAGTTCACGTATTTATTGAACAGACCTCGTATTCCCATTTTTACTCGACACTACTCAACTCCTTTCCCTCACTCATGATTTTCTTTACAGCCTGCTGATACTCCTTCCTTGTCGAACTTGTCAATACTTCTACATTCCATTCCTTAAACCGCCTCCCTTGCCTTATTTTTTTAATTCGGACTCTACATTTCATAAGTTCTAAATTGTGATAACAGAGACCACATCCACTCCCAGGAAACTGCGTATTGATCACACTGTTCCTAAATCTGTGGTTAACCATAATATAATCTAACTGTAACCTTTCTGAGTCACCTGGCCATTTACCTTTGTCTACCATTTGATTTCAATCGATCATCACTATCAAATGTTCCTCTACAGGGACACATGTGATTATGATATCTAACAGATTATATACCCTATCGACTTCTTCCTCCTTATGATGTCTTGGTGGCATATACACATTAACAATGACTAAGTTAGTCAGTTCTGCTTTTACTTCTACTAGTAATATTCTATCCTTTGCTATCTCAATGTTGACTGCAATTCTTCCTACCTTTTTACTCAATATGATTGCATTCCATCGCTAGCTCTTTTCTTCTCTGCTGTGTATCTCTATGAATATCACTCGGTAATCCCCATTGTCCTTCCATCTCACCTTGCCTAGACCTAATACATCTATACCTTCTCTTTCCATGTCTCAGTTACATTCTCTAACATTCCTGTCCTCAACATTGCCCTAACATTCCAAGTTTCTATTCTATTGAATTTGGTCTTCTTCTGGATCTTCTATTCAGCTGTTGTCAAAACTGCTGGCAAAATTATTTGGCAATAGTTCCATGAGGTGATGATCATAGAACCCTGCCTCTATCACTGCTGGGCATGGCACATGGCTGATTGGACCAAGTCCCGTAGTAGCCAGGACTCATTTTCTCTAACTCTATCTCTCTATCATGGGATTGATAGTTAAGATAGGTTCCCATTGCCTTCTTCAATAGCATTTTTAATATGACACTATTACTCAATGGCCGCCCCACTGGGGTCACACACCATTGCAGTCACCAAGGAACAGACTTCCTTTCATCAGGCTTCTAACCTTTGACCTATCTCGCATGAGTGGCTCTACTAGGAGGAATCATCATTGCTCCCACCAGCACAGCTCTGGGGGGTCATTTAAATGCTCAAACCCTTTCACTACATCAAGGTTGGTTTCCATGGAAGGAAGTATGTATTTATGGAAGTGAAAAATTCCATTTATGTCATTCCACTTTTCTCTAATTTTGCTCTTATTTTTCCATAATTAATCTTTATTCTACTTCTTTATCCTGGTGATTGTATTTAAATCCACCTAAATCCTATTGAGCAGCTTAATGGGCTATCATAAATATTTGGGTACTTCTAATATACATATATGCATTAAAAATACTGGGAATAGTTTCAGTGTTACATCAGAATTAAGTGATGTGGATAGATAACTTCATATTTTACACATCTGGCTATGTTTATAATCAAAATGAAAAATACATCCTATCTGTCTTTGGTGGGTCGCGATGGTCCAGTGGGTAGAGTGTTGGACTACTGACCAGAGGGTCTCGGGTTTGATTCCCAGGCGAGGCACTCTGGGCACCTGCAGCTCCACCACACAAGCTAGTTGATTTTTCGGGTACCAGATCTTCCTGGGAAACCATAACCGGTACAGGGAAAGGAACTGGCCCCCCTACCCTGATGTGTGAATATTCACATGCCGTCGGGCTTGGTATATGGGTGAGCTTTACCATCACCTACTAAACCGACTTTCGGGTTGATTACTGTGTTTATGGTTATCTGTCTTTGGTAAGTGCTGATCTTTGTAACTCCACTTCCTTGTCACAGCCTTATACCCACAATAAAATATGAGAAAATCATAAATACAGATGATAAAGTACTGACCTAATTAAGATGCTCAACAATAGACAGTAATTGTTTTAGTCAAAGGGCATGTGTTTGAATCTACCCAGGGTATTATTTGTCATAAAAGTGCATTGGCAGGTCCACTCAACTATTGATATATCCTAAGATTCAACAATAGATAGTTATTCCCTTTGTGTATAAAACATAGCATTATCTCAATATCCCCTCAATAAAACCTGGAAAACTTGCCCATTTCTAAGGCTCCTAGTATTTACTCTAAAATGTTTGATTTTCTGTGAGTGGGAAAAATGAATAATTAAAGTTAACAAAAAAGTCTGCTATCGTTAACTGTTTTCAAAGCAGTATTGAGGGCATTCTGTACTTGTATTGGAAAGTAAATCTATTTTTTGAATTCTCATAATTTTTTGTCAAATGTCAATGTGTGTTACATAGCTTTCTTTGCTGAATGTTTCTTTATCTTTTTTCAGCTACATTTCCTTATGTTATGCTAACAGTACTGCTCATTCGAGGTGTGCTTTTAGATGGTGCAGAAGAGGGAATCAAATTCTATCTAAGACCTGATATGTCTAAACTTCAAGAGGCACAGGCAAGTCATTCTCATCATCATATTCAATAATTATGAACTGCCAGATTTTTCTCAAACCACCTCACATGTTGGTTTTGCATAACCCTTGCAAAAGAGACCATGGATGAAAAAAGGGGCTTAATTAAATGTGAATAGCACAATGATAAAAGAGGAAACCCTCACTGGAGAACTTCCATAATTCCAAGGTGGGTAGGTTCTTACATAATGGTTTCCAAGCTAGATGGAAGGTATACTTCACAGCTGTAAATGGAATACAGCTAAGATGGATACTCAGAGAAAGTAAATGGAAAATAAAGAACTGCAAATGGCCTTCATAGGTGAAGCAGTCCAGTCCAGCTTGTAAGTGATTTCATCCACAAACTGGCCATACCATTTTAAAGGGATCTAGAATTCCATATGCTTAAGGATGCGCTCAAAATGCCAGTGGAGAAGGGGCAATTTTACTCACAGTACAATTATCCAATGATTCTGCATCTACCAAAGGGCAACAATCACTAACTTCTTTATAATGAACAAGGTGACAAGCTGCAACTTCCTCATCTCCTGCTGATCACTTCTGATGTAAATATGGGAGTGGTCTGAATGGATTTGAATTCTCTGTGATCATGACTGTTGTAACTTGAGGGATGATTATTACAAATATGATTAAATGAATATACTCCTCTCATATGCTTTCTTTATTATGTTTTGGCATGACTTATGATCTCCTATTTAATAGTACTTACTGACCTAATACAGTTAATTTCATGAAAAATATTAAGGAGCTTCTTATTACTTCTTATAATGTTTTAATGCCTTACATATGTTGAAAAATACTTCAACGATATTTTGGAAAATTGAGGAAATTTATCTCAATTGGGCTCTTGCAGCATTTGGATAAAAAGAATCGATTCACAAAGTTCTGAGGGTCTGTTATTAGAACATGTTTATTCCCTTTATTTGCAATGCCAAAGCTTAAGTAATATTTTGCCAAACATATGATTAAATAGCACTTTACTTTTGTGACTGCAAATGATTCATATCACCACACATTATGATGAAATTTCCTATGGTTGTGTTGTGTTTATATGTATGTATGGATACATAACATATATATATGTATATATATATATATATATCTATATAGATGATTTCTTCGAAGTAACACGGAAGTGTTGAATAAAAAACTTAGACAGTAACACACAGCACGAGAACACATAGAAAGAACACTCACAATAATATCTTGATAATTTCAACGGACTCGAGCTCCGTCTTCTTCGGAAGATAAGATATGACTAAGGAAAAGGGTACGTGGTGCAGAGAGAGTATGGGACGAGGGAGAGGGGAAAAACAGTTAGTGGGGGAGGGGTGAAGGAGGGGTATATGGAGGGGGAGAAAGCGGAGCGGAGAACAGGTGGTGGGAGAGGGGTGAAGGAGGAGGTTATGGAGGGGGAAAGGGAGGCCAGAGGGGAGCGGAGATGGAATAAGGAGGATGCGGAAATAGTAACAAGCGACACAGAAAACTAACAATTCATCCACAGATACCACAACACCCATGACCAAGGCATCAACTCACCAAGTCATCATAAGGGCTTGACAAGTCAAAACCCAGGACAAGGATGACAAAATGCATGCGGATGAATAAATTGTCCCACCACCTCGCAAGAAACAAATCCACCTCCATCCACCCCAGCCCCACCCCCCCATTTAGTGAACGACATTGAGACCCGGATGTTGATAGGCTTTACACAGCCATATAATGCCAATTCCATTGTTTTTAATTTTATAGGGTTATCGGATGGGGGAAGGGATGCTAGCACGGAAACATTGTAACAGTGGTTGAAGGGGGTGTTGTGGTGGGAGGCATGTTTTGGGATGGGAAGACCCGCGGATGGGGAAGAGGGATTACATGAGGCGTGATGATTGTTCACCCTGAGGTTCAGGGGTGTAGAGCACTGGCCTATATAAAATGCCGGGCAGAGTTTGCAAGTCAGAAGATAGATTACATTCTGAGATGTGCATGAGGAGTGGGGGAAGGGCGGGAGTGAGTTAAAAGGTGGGATGGATAGGGGTGGAGTGGTGAAAATAGGACAAGTTTTGCATCTTGCTCGCAAGCACGGAGTGGGTGTGATTCTGGGGGTGGGAGGGGATTTGGAAAGAGGCTTGGTGGATTTGAGGAGATCTGAGAGGTTGGTGGGCTGTTTGAAGGTAACAGAAGGGCATTTAGGAAGAAGGTTGGACGAAACGTTGTGATTTTTGAGGATGGGGTACAGGTCTTTGAGGATGAATTTAAGGGACTGGATGCCAGGGAAGTAGGTGGTGCATATTGAGAGAGGGTGGGAGTCTGTGGTTGAGGGAGGATTGGGGGTGTAGGATTGTTTTAGGATTTTTTTGTGAAGGAGAGAATCTGGGTATCCCCGTTGGAGGAGGGAATGGTGAAGGTTGTTGAGGTATTTGTTGAGGGATTCGGGATGGTTGCAAATGCGGTGCCCGCGGATAGAGAGGGAGTAAGGGAGGGAGCGTTTGGTGTGGTAGGGGTGGCAGCTGTTAAAATGAAGGTATTGTTGTTTGTTAGTAGGTTTAGTATGTACGGAGGTTAGAAATTTGTTGTTAGTTAGGGAAATATTTACATCAAGGAAAGTGATCTGTGATGATGAGATGTTGGAAGTGAAAGAAAGAGATGAGGAATCATTAAGTTGGGAGATGAAGGAATTGAGGGAGTCTATGTTATGTGGCCAAAGTAGAAAGATGTCATCAATATACCGAAGCCACAGAAGGGGTTTTAGAGGGTAACTGGAAAGGAACTTCTCTTCCAGGACACCGAGGTGGAGGTTAGCGTATGACGGGCTGAATCTACTTCCCATGGCACAGCCCTTGATTTGGAGGTAAAAATTGTCATTAAAAGAAAAAGAGTTACGGGTGAGGATGATGTTAGAAAGGTCAATGAGAAAATCGGTGCTTGGAGTTTGAGGGCTAGGGCGTTTGGAGAGGAAGTGGCGTAGGGAAACAAGGCCTTCTTCGTGAGGAATGGAGGTGTATAGGGATGTGACATCAATTGTGGCCATAATGATCTTGGTGTCAGAAGGGAGGGAAATTGAGTGGAGCAGATTGAGGAAGTGGTAGGTATCTTTGACATAGGAGGGTAACGAGTGAACTAAAGGTTGGAGATAGTGGTCGACGAAGGCGGAAATTCTTTCGGTCGGGGAGTTGCGGGAGGAGACTATAGGCCGCCCTGGGTTTTCAGGTTTGTGGATCTTGGGGGGGGGGGGGGAGGATATAGAAGTGGGGGGTGTTTGGATGGGAAGGTGAAAGGAGGGAGATGTCACTGGGGGATAGGTTTTCATTAGGGCCGTTGTCGCGGAGGAAAGCGATAATATCCTCTTGGAATGCAGGGTTAGGGTTAGCCGGAATATGTTTATACAAAGAAGTGTCTGCGAGTAGTCTGTTGGCTTCTTTTAGGTAATCAGTGGTGTTTAAGACTACCACTGTTGAGCCCTTGTCAGCGGAGGTGATGACCAGGTTGGGATTTTTTATTAGTTTTCTCAATTCGGATTCTTCTGCAGGGGAGAGGTTCGGTTTAGGGCTCAGAGAGTTGAGGAAAGAGGGACTAGATATTTTAGATAGGAGATATCTTTATATATATATATATGTAGCCAAATAATGAAATCCCTTTTAAGTTTACTGAGCGCCTTTAAAGACTTAATTTTACAGCCAACTCCAGTAATTTTTTCAGTCTATTTCAACAA
Organism: Hetaerina titia; assembly: GCA_037158775.1. NCBI lineage: Eukaryota > Metazoa > Arthropoda > Insecta > Odonata > Calopterygidae > Hetaerina > Hetaerina titia. The sequence continues at coordinate 28,861,141 of CM073779.1, read as the reverse complement.
TACTTTTTCAATACTTCTATGAAAACAAAACATTATAGATTAATAAAGTTTTTTTATCATCCATTTAGTTTCAAAATCCACTTAAGGAAATATTTCAATACACCAGGTTGATATTCTAAGTATTGTTAAATTAGTATAACATAAAAAATCATAATAAAGAGACTAATTTTGATCTATATCTATTAACTTTCATACAAAAATTAATTCTTGGATACAAAATGCAATGTGAGCCTATGCTCTATCAACAATATGAATAATTTTTACTGAAGAGAGTTTTTTTAATTGCTCATAATGCAATAAAAGCTCATTCACCTATCTCCTTGAATTAATAATTATCATAAAAGTTTGTAGGTGATATATATTAACGGTTGAACAACAAATCTAATTTGACTGCTCTCTTTTCAGGTTTGGATAGATGCTGGAACCCAAATATTCTTCTCATATGCAATTGCACTGGGATGCATGACTGCTCTGGGTTCTTACAATGAATTCAATAACAATTTTGTTCGGGACTGTATATTTATTTCTACAGTCAACAGCTGTACCAGTTTATACTCAGGTTTAGCCATTTTCAGTGTCTTGGGATTTATGGCAAAGGAACAAGGCGTTCCTATTGAAACAGTAGCAGAGTCAGGTGAACAATAACTTTAATATTACATTTAAATCATTGAGCTATTCCTGCTGTATAATATTTAAGAAATGATTATGTGGTTTCATGAGGGATGGTACTTTTGATGGTGTATGGATGTTTTTTTTATAATAGTACTTTGAATTACAAAGTTTTGCACTCACGAACTGCCTTTCTAAGTTCATTATGAACTTGGCCTTTTCCTACAATTGGCATTATGGTTTACAGAGTAAACTAGTAATATATTCACAAGAAAGAGGATTTTCCATATTATGTGACAATGAAAAAACCCTCAGATGAAGGATGATTATTAATGAAGTCTTAAAAATAATCCATTTAACCTTATTCGATGATACGTAGACTGATCATATTGGATGGCCTATTTTGTGATCTAAGGAAAAAGTCAGGGATCACTCTGATATTGTCTGTGCAGAGTTTCTCTTCAACTGCATTATGGCAGTTTTGGAAATAAGAATATCGGGAGGTATAGTATAATAATAGTATGGCATATCACACTGGTTGGACATAAAAAAAATTAAAGTTTAATGAAATTGTTACAATGGAAATGAAAGTACTCAAACCCTTAGTAATTTTCAGTCCTCTGATAAATTTATTTGACCTGTATCTCTTCAACCATTGCTCTCATTTCTATCTGAGCCAATGATGTTTGCCTTCAATAATACCAAGACTCTATGCTAAATGGCATTAAGTCATCTTTGACTGAACATATTCATAATATTATTTTATTCATCCAAGACACAGTGCACTGTAATAACTTAGGCAAATGTATATGATATGTCAAGTACACCGTTTCAAAAAAAAAACAGATAAATTACATTGTTGGCCTCACATATTCTCTGACACTATGAAAACACTTCTAAATGAGCTATTCTCAGAAGTTTTTCTGAAAGACTGATAAACAATCTTCTTTTTTAATACTTACTGGAAGGTCATTATATGATTTAGCACACAAAGACTTAGGACCATTTGAATTCAAGGACAAATTGGTTGACTTTACATGTAAGTTTTTGCCTAGTATAATACATGTGGATGCTATTGTTCATTTCAAAATCAGCTCTATACTGTTATAGAGGTCAACAGTGGGTATAATAACTTTGGTCCATCCCTGACCATCTTTTTCTGCATCTTCAATATACTGCAAAGATGAGAGGATGGATCCCATGCTACTATGCCACATGAAATTCTCAAATAAAGTAATCCATTACACAGTGTTATCAAAAACATTTTGGCTTACTGAATATCTTGTCATGGAGAATAAGTAGAACACAGAATTTAGCTTTTTAATTACGTACATAACATGGATATTCCATTTCAGGTTACTATCAACATGGAGTCCTAAGATCCTAAATTATCAACTGTCTTTAAGTGACTACCATTTGTTGGAAAAGAGTTGATGTCATTTGTGCTGTGTGAAGTAGATTAAACCATTGCTTGAGTTTTTTCAATGTTGAGTACAAAATTATTGCCTCTGGACCATGTAGTCATGCATTTCAGCAACAATTCACCAGCCACAGCTAGATCACATAAATGTTTACTGGATGTCATTACACTCACATCATTGGCATACGTAACACTTTTTTTACCACCATGAATCTGCAGCTGCCCAGGAAGATCATTAATTAAAATAAAAAACAATACAGGGTCAAGCACTCACCCTTAAGGTCTTCCTCTGTTTACCTCCTGAGGGGTGGATAGGTAAATATTCCCATCACTGAGGTGGGCTACCCTTTGGTACCGATGAACAAGACAGGACTTCAACCAGCTTAATGCCACACCCCAGTTGCCCAATAGCTCACATTTTGAGATTAACTTCCTGTGATCAATGGCATTAAATGCTTTGCTCATATCAAAGAAAATGCCCCAAACCTAACCCTTAGAGTAAATCTCTTGAATTATATAATTTACAGCTTCAAAAAGGGAAAGATTTGTTAACTTCCCCTTGCGGTAACCAAACTAGTGAACAAATAGAACATTTTGACTATCAAGATAATCTAACAGTCTTTTCTGAAAAACATCCTCAAGAATTTTACCAAATTAGTAAATTATTGATACAGGTCTATAATAAAACAAAAATAAAACAGTTGCTGGCATAACTTGGTGGAAAATCTTCATACTGACTTTTAATAATCAAACCACTTTGATGTTGTCACCTGATGACGTTATGCTATAACGAAACCTGGGTTGTAAAAATTAAAAAGTTTCTGTGGAAAAGTAAAGTGGTTTGATTATTAAAAGTCAGGTCTATAATTATTTAAATCATTTTGGTCACCATTACTCTTGTAGACTGGAATAACCCTCTCCATTTTAAGGGCATCTGGATAAATGCCCTCTGCTAAGGACTGGTTCACGAGCATTAGCAATGGGGCTAGAATAAGATCTCCACAGTCTTTTAATAACTTACCTGATACACCATCAATGTCAGCAAAATTTTTTTCCCACTCTTATCTAAATAACATCATAATTCTCTCTCACTACAGGGTTTTAGGTACATTGATGTATGCCAATCTATTAGATGGCTTGGGCTGATGAGGTACAGGATGTGAGAAATTGGAAGGGACAAAAAAGCATTGCATATTTCACCTGGTTCAGTGATTATGTTACAATAGTTATCTCTTGCCTGCAGAGGCTATACCATGACATTTAAATTGCTATTTGTTATGCTTTCCCATGCCACTTTTGAGAAATTAGAGGGATTCCTAATCCACCTATCATTATACTCCTTTTTTGTCTGCATTTATAAATACCTGAACAACCTTTTTTGCTGGAAGTAATGCTGGTATGATGTGCCATCACCAAAAGATTCAATAGGGAAGTACATTGTTTTCAGTTTCTTTGACATAATACAGATTTCAGGGGTTAGTTTTAACTGGCTCATTTGAAGAAGCAAGGTTTAAATAATGGATGAAATAACTGAGGAAAGCTTTGAAATTTTCATTGACATTTTCATAAACATAAAGAGATTAGTATTTCTTGACACTTCAAAGGCTGATGCCTAATTATATCAAATCTGAAAATGACTTCTAGTAGTTATTCTAGCAGTTATCATCAGCAGTTTAATAATATAGTAGAAGTTAGGGGACAAGAAGAGCCACAAAAAGCCATGGTAGAAGACAAATTAAGGCTAAGGAACCCTCAGAGAGATTAATTCAATAGCATTCAAGGTCAAAGTGAGAAGGGCCATCCAGGGAAGATTAAAATGGTGCTTAATCTATGAAGTATCTTGTGATGATGGAGGAGAAAAGACAGTCACTGGTTTGGCAGTTCAGATTTAAGCTGTGGAATGACATTTCAGGAGAAAACACTAGTTGGAACTGAAATGAACTTTGAAAGGGTTACATAAACCTAATACATATGCAGAATCATCACTTTTTCCTTCATTAGAACCACTTAGGTATTTCTATAGTTCATATTAATTTTACCACAAAATTGCTTTTTTCTTTTTGCCTTCCAGATCACTGATCAAAACTATCACAATTATTAGATAAAAATAACTCATTTAAAATACATTTATTTTTATTATTCATATCAATAACAAAATAACATTCTTTACTAACATAAGAAGACAAATGGGTATGGCACTTTCCAGCTAACCCACAGGTAATATGTCCAAATCCAGTCATAGGCATGAATTTAATGTCATTATGCAATGAATTATTTCTTTTATGCATTCATGATGATTTATG